>CM062810.1:566051979-566259222 GCA_031772625.1 Pinus tabuliformis
CAGGTCCAGTGAAGTGAAGGCGCGTATACACATTGGTTCAGTGAATAAAAATAGCATATACGCATGTTTCTCCAAACACAAAAGCGTATGCACGTAGGTTTCAGGTTATTGAAGTAGCATATATCTTTTGAGTTGTGATCTAGCTGCCTCTATCTATTACTGCAGCGTTCTGGGTTCAGAATTTGGTGTGTGGTTACTGCTACTGTGTTTTGGGTACAGCTGTCAGAGAAGTATCTACTTGATTTAGTTCTAATTGGTGAAAAGAAGATTGTTTGATGCAAAAATTCTTGATGATTGATTGATATTCATGGATCCAGTCTAAAAATTTATGAAACGTGGTCCTTGGAAGAAAGAGAAGGTTGTAGCCTTTTGTAGGCCAGCACCTACGTACTAGTATCTTGGCTAGTGCAAGAGCTAAGGGGCTTGTAGCTCCCTTCCAGGAGAAGCTGGAGAACGAGAGAGGGTTGTAGCTCTCTGCAGGTTGCAGCCTGCATACTGGTAAATGAATGAACCAATACATTGTAAAAAGAAGTTTCTAATTAAAAGAAGATAGAGACAAATTGTAGCAGGTGGTTTTCACCCACATTGGGTTTCCACCTTATATCTTGTGTTCTTGTGTGTGTGATTGTCTTCAGATCTGCTTTACTGTTTCTAGTTACTGTTTATTTGATTCTAATACACAGATTAATGATCAAGATCAGTAAGATAAATTAATTTATAAGTCTGCATTGCATACGCAGGTTTCCTTCTCTGTAGTTGCATATATACGTGGTTTTATCTAACTGAAGTAGCGTATATGATCTGGGTTTGAAAAAGAGAATAAGTGACTTGATAATACTGATTCACCCCCCCTCTCAGTATTATTTCCAACAATTGGTATCAGAGCAGGTCCTTCTGAAGAAGATTGATTGCTTGAAGGAAGATCCATCATCATGAGCAACTACGAGAGAGAAGCATCTATCAGGCCATCAATTTTTTATGGGACCAACTTCATCTATTGGAAGGTAAGAGTCATAGCCTATCCACAATCTCTTGGTACAGAAGTCTGGGATATCATAGATACAGGGTACACTTTTCCATCAGCAACTCCTACAGATCCGGCTGAGAAGAAGAAATATGAAACAAATGCAAAGGCTGTCAATACTCTATTAGGATGTCTATCTCCATCAGAATTCATGAAGGTTATGCAGTATAAATCTGCAAAAGAAATATGGGACAAGATTGTTCTAAGCTATGAAGGAGATGAACAAGTAAAACGAGCAAAACTTCAAACCCTCAGAATTCAGTATGAAAATCTCAGAATGTACAATGATGAAAGTGTGGCTAACTATTTCCTTCGTGTAGATGAGATTGTTAATTGTATGAAAATTTTGGGTGAAGAAATAAAAGAGGCTGTTGTGGTTGAAAAGGTTCTAAGATCTTTGTCCCCTAGGTTTGAATCTAAAGTTTCTGCAATAGAAGAAAAAGAGAATCTACGAAACCTTACCATGTCATAGTTGCACGGAATTCTGACTGCTTATGTAATGAGGAAAGGAGGACCATCAGACAGGAGAGAAGTTGATTTCAAGGCTTCAGGCAAAGGAGATTACTATGAGTCAGGACACGTGTCAGAAGAAGAGGAAGAATCAAATTTTGTCAAGAACCTTCAATGGGGTGTTGGAAGATTCAAAGGTAAGTTACCTTTCAAATGCTTTGCTTGTGGAAGAGTCGGTCACTATGTTGCCAAATGTCCTCATAGGGATAAGATTGACAAGGGTAAGGAACCTGTTAGATGGAACAAGAAACATAATGAAAATAAGAAAAGCTATTACACTCATGAAGATAGTGATGGACTTTCAAATAGTGACGAAGATGAACAATGTAATAGATATAAACTTTCAATCGCTTTTGAAGATGTTGATTTTGTGGATGCTATAGATGAAGAAAGTCTTTATGAAGAAATTTCTAGACTCAAAATTTGTTTAGAAGAGAAGAATGTGATCATAGATACTCTACAATTCCAACTTGCTGAAAAGGAAAAACATCATGAAAAGTTAGAATGTGAAATTGTGGGACTGAGAAAAGAGATTGAAAAAACAAAATCTCTTAATCTCAGATTTGTTAAAGGATCTGACACGTTAGATGAGATTATCAAGATGCAGCACTCTCAACTAATCAAGACAGGTCTGGGATATAATGAATAAACAACTCAAGCGCAGAAACCATCTACCTCCAAGAGTTATCTTGAGGCTGCAAGAAGAAGTGAACAAATACCCAATGGAAATCACCAGGTAAATCAGGGGCAATCTACTTTAAGGACAAACAGAAGCTACAACCAGCCACAGGTAAAACCTTCTCATTTTGCCTCAAGAATGGATGTCAATAGGAACTACAATCATTTGGCTGGTAGATTTGATAATCACAGGGTTTCTTCAATGGCCAATGTTTTTCTTGTCATAACTTTGGTCACAAAGCAGCTCAATGTGTTGCCTATAAGACAATCATGACTAGAGAAGCTCATAAACAAAGGAGTATGACTGGGATCATGAAAAGGACTTACAACAAATTCTCTACTCTTGAAAATGAAATAGAATGTTCTATTTGTAACAATTTCGGTCATAAATATTCTTAATGCAGGAGCAGGTTTCCGCAGACAACTCAGAAGGAGCAAGCCACAAGTACCAAATCATGGAGAATAAAATAACCCCAACCAGAAAGATGTGTTATAGCCTTATATGTGGAAGGGCAGGAAAATCAATGGTACATCGATAGTGGATGTTCGAAACATATGACTGGTGATAAAGAAAAACTTCAATCATATAGTGCCTTAGAGAAGGAGAAGGTTTCTTTTGGAAATGACACCCCTGCTGTCATAAAAGGTAAAGGTTCTATTCAGTTGAAAGAAAGGGTCAAAGCTGGAAATTTCATGTATGTTGATGGCTTAAAGCCTAATCTGTCAGCCAGATGTGTGATCAAGGAACTGAGGTAATATTTCGATCAAATGGGTGTAGTGTTCGTGATCTTGATATAGGAAAAACAGTGATCAAAGGCGTAAGGAATCCAAATAATTTATACACATTCAAAGAAGGACAACATCAATGCTATCTGAGCAAGAATGATGAACAATGGCTATGGCACAGAAGATTGGGGCATCTTAGTTTCTCACAGATAAGGAAAGCATGCAAATACCAGGCAGTTCGTGGTCTTCCAGACATCAGAATCCTAGACAATACAATATGCAAATCATGTCAGTTTGGTAAGCAAACCAGAACTAACTTCCCTGAAACGGAAGGATCAGCCAGCAGGCCGCTTGAACTTTTCCATACTGATGTATGTGGTCCAACTAGGAAAGGGTCACCTCGAGGAGAAGAATACTTTATATTATTCATTGATGACTATTCCAGGATGTGTTGGATAGGACTTATGAAGAACAAAGACGAAGCCTTTGAAAAGTTCAAATCGTTAAAAGCCTTGGTGGAGAATGAATCAGATCTCAGAATCAAATGCCTCAGGTTTGATCAAGGAGGAGAATTTACCTCAAATGAACTTTTTGATTTTTGTGAAGAACATGGAATAAGAAGGGAATTCTCTATAGCTAGGACTCCTCAGCAAAATGGAGTAGTGGAAAGGATGAACAAAATGGTTCAATAAATGTTGCGTGCAATGCTTGATGAGTCTGGAACTCCCGCAACTTTTTGGGGTGAAGCCGCATTTGCTGCAATTGTTATTCTCAACAAGACAAATGTCCGGGTGAATAGCACTCAAACTCATGAGCTCTGGTATGGTGAGACTCCTTCGGTAAAACATTTCAAAATTTTTGGAAGAAAATGCTATATTAAAAATAATGATGAAAATTTTGGCAAGTTTGAACCTAGAGTAGATGAAGGCATTCTCCTTGGTTATTCTCCTCACAGCAAAGCATATAAGTGTTACAACAAAAGACTTGGAAAAATTATTGACAACATTGAAGTAGTGATTGATGAAGAAGGAAACATTCCTAGGCAAGTGAATTCTGAAGATTTTGAAGGCGATGAGGACTATCCTTCAACATCAAATCAGAAATGTGATGAAGAAGAACCTCAAGAGGCACCTGAAGAACAGATAAGAATAGAAGAGAAGACTCCATCTAGGTACGTTCAGAAGAATCATCCAGAATCTCAAATTTTGGGGCAGAAAGAGGCAGGTATACAAACAAGAAGGGCAGGTATACAAACAAGAAGAACAATTGCAGAAACCTCAAGCTATTTTGCCTTGCTCTCCTCCACTAAACCACAAAATTTAAAAGAGGCATGCAAGGATGAATGTTGGGTCAAGGCAATGGATGAAGAACTTGAGCAGATCGAAAAGAATAACACTTGGGAGTTGGTTCCTAGACCAAAGATAAGAATGTCATAGGGACAAAATGGATCTTCAAAAACAAGTTGAATGAAAATGGGGAAGTAATTAGGAACAAGGCCAGACTTTTCTGTAAAGGGTATGCTCAACAAGAAGGAATAGACTTTGAAGAAACCTTTGCTTCCATTGCTAGACTTGAGGCCATTAGAATTTTCCTTACTCTCTCTAGTTTTCAGAAGTTCAAAGTATTTCAAATGGATGTAAAATCAGCCTTTCTAAATGGAGACTTAGAGGAAGAAGTGTACATTGAGCAACCAGATGGTTTCATTATTGGGAATGATCCTAATCTTGTATGCAGACTAAAAAAGGCTCTCTATGGTCTTAAATAGGCTCCAAGGGCTTGGTACTACCGTTTGGACAAATATCTTCATCAACAAGGTTTTTCGAAAGGATCAGCAGATAGAAACCTTTATAAAAAAATTGAAAATGACAAATTGCTAATACTTGTTGTGTATGTAGATGATATTATCTTTAGCAGCAATGAAGAAGCTATGAGTCAAAGCTTTGCCTTGGTGATGCAAAAAGAATTCAAAATGTCTTTGCTTGGAGAACTAACATATTTTCTTGGATTGCAAATCCAACAAAATGAAGGCGACATCTTTTTGTCTCAAACCAAGTATCTCAAGCAGATCTTGAAGAAATATGGCATGGAAGATGCAAAACCAGTATGTACCCCTATGGTTACAGGATGCAGCCTCAGTGAAAATGATGAATCAGCAGCAGTGCATCAACCAACCTATACATCCATGATTGGAAGTCTGCTTTATTTGATAGTTAACTGACCAAACATCATACATGCAGTGGGAATAGTTGGAAGATTTCAAGAAAATCCAAAGGAAACTCATCTTCAGGCAATTAAGATAATTTTCAAGTATCTTCAAGGAACTCAAAACTATGGCTTATGATATCCTAGAGATACAGATCTCACTCTTCATGCTTATACAGATGCAGATTGGGATAGAAGCGTGGATGAAAGAAAGAGCACAAGTGGTGGTGCATTCTTTATGGGTTCCAGATTAGTATCTTGGTTCAGCAAGAAACAGAGTTCGATTGCTCTATCTACATCTGAAGCAGAATATGTGGCTACCGCATCTTGTTGCACACAACTCCTTTGGATGATGCAAACTTTGAAGGATTTTCAAATCACTTGTACTCCAACTATATCCATCTTATTTGATAATAAAAGTGCTATCAGTATCTCAAAGAATCCTGTCATGCATTCAAAGACTAAGCACATACCGATCAAGTACCATTTTCTCCGGGAACAAGTGTTGGAACAAAAGGTCAAATTGGAGTATGTTCCCTTTAAGGAACAAGTTGATGATATACTCACCAAACCACTACCCAGGGAAACTTTTGAATACCTCAGACAGAAGCTGGGAGTAGTTGATGCATCATCTTGTTGTTAAAACGTGTCTGTTTCAGAGAAAAATGGGTGTACGCGAGTTTCCTGAGGAGGATCCGCGTACATACGCTGGTTTGTGCAGAGACAGTCGCGTATATGGAGGCTTGATGGATATCAGTAGGGACAGGCTCTGGTTGAAGATAGTGTGATATGGGTCTGACAGAGACCATCTAGCACAGGTTCAGGGGGAGCAGATAAACGTCTAATGATGCATTGTTGGCATTATCTTAGAAGCTTTTGGTTCTAGTTCACAGTTGTTGTTGGTTTCAGGTAGAACAAATGCAGAAGGAGAACAGAAGGATATCATGGTTGCTGATCTGAATGGTGATTGACAGATGCTGCTAATATCAGTTATTGGTGACTTTCATAAGTCTTTCTCTAGATATTTCGTCTCTATGTCATGTATCTCTTTTATGGTGTCAAGGTCATGTAATGGCCTATTTTGGTTTCCCCACTATGCCTGGGATGAAGATGTAATGTCTTGGTTGTCATATGTAAATTTCTGATGTATCCCCACTTGGTTGGGTGATGGATGTATGTATTGAGTCTTTTTGGTGATAGGAAGGTCTTTTATGATGTATAAGTCATGGTTCTTCTTGAAGAACATCTTTTTGCAGATCTTGCCTACAGTCAGGGGAGCATGGTCAGCACAACAGAGCAGAGATTTCAACATGTACTCAGAGGGAGCACAACCCTTTACCCTTAATGAGAAAGGGGGAGAATGACTTTGAGGATCTTGGGGTTGCCATCAAGTCCAAAGGGGGAGAATGTTGGCATTATGGCACAGGTTTGGAGCTATGGCACAGGTGTTGTCCTTGATGGAAACTCTCTCTGGTGACAGATCTCTGTTCTAGATCTCAGTTTAGAATTCCAGAATGAAGAAAAAGATATATATGTAGGTTCACCTAGACAAAGGCGCGTATACATGCGGGTTAGACGTTACAAAGGCGAATATGTGTATACACGCACTTTCATGCAAGGAAAAGTGCATATATGTTCGAGAACTTACTTTTGGTTCGTGGTAGTTAGTCCTTGGTATTTGAACCTATGGTTTTGGACCATGGTATCTCATCAGAATTGTTGATCCCAAGTATTGGGTCCATGGTATTGTTTTATTATGGTTTTGGACCGTGGTATTGTGAAAGGCCTAAGACTATAAAAGAGGAAGGAGATCATTTGTCAAAGGATGATCTGAATTAATCGAATATCTATTAAGTGCTAGATCTGAAATATTGGTGATTGGGGTTATGGTGCAGATCTAGATCTGAATGAAGGAGGAACCTTAGTGCAAAGAAGGATAAGTTCTATTGATGGGTCATAATCTTTTGGCATGAATGATAGTATATTTATCTGTACACAGGTTCAGTGAAGCGAAGGCGCATATACACGCTGGTTCAGTGAATAAAAACAGTGTATACGCAGGTTTCTCCAAACAAAGAAGCGTATGCACGCAGGTTTTAGGTTATTGAAGTAGTGTATATCTTTTGAGTTGTGATCTAGTTGCCTCTGTTTATTGCTGCAGTGTTCTGGGTTCAGAATTTGGTGTGCGGTTATTGTTACTATGTTTTGGGTACAACTGTCAGAGAAGTATCTACTTGATTCAGTTCTAATTAGTGAAAAGGAGATTGTTTGATGTAGAAATTCTTGATGATTGATTGATGTTCATGGATCCAGTCTGAAAATTTATGAAACGTGGTCCCTGGAAGAAAGAGAAGGTTGTAGCCTTTTGTAGGCCAGCACCTACGTACTAGCATCTTGGCTAGTGCAAGAGCTAAGGGGGTTGTAGCTCCCTTCCAGGGGAAGCTGGAAGACGAGAGAGGGTTGTAGCTCTCTACAGGTTGCAACCTACGTACTGGTAAAGGACTGCACCAGTCCATTGTAAAAAGAAGTTTCTAATTAAAAGAAGATAGAGACGAATTGCAGCAGGTGGTTTTCACCCACATTGGGTTTCCACCTTATATCTTGTGTTCTTGTGTGTGTGATTGTCTTTAGATCTGTTTCACTGTTTCTGGTTACTGTTTATTTGATTCTAATACACAGATTAATGATCAACATTAGTAAGATAAATTAAATTATAAGTCTGCATTGCATACGCGGGTTTCCTTCTCTGTAGTTGCGTATATACGCGACTTTATCTAGCTGAAGTAGCGTATATGATATGGGTTTGAAAAATAGAATAAGTGACTTGATAATACTGATTCAGCCCCCCTCTCAGTATTATTTCCAACACTTTAAATACACTAATATGTATTTGAAGAGGTATGATAGCTACAAGTACATGGGAATACTTATGCAATCTGATGATATGTTTCTATAACCACAACTAGTATTGGAACCCTTTGATTAATGGTCCATCAACTTCATTGGGATAATAAACCCTCCTTATCACTGTAATTCCTACATTCTGGTATGCACAAATTATGTGGTGAAATGGATGGAGGTTGAGGCACTTCTAACTACAACTGAATAAGAAGTAGAAACAAATTGTAATGAATAAATCTTCACCAGATTTAGGATATGCGGGAGATATTCACGGATGGAGGAATGTAGCCCCTCAAGGCTCATTAAAGACTCAATGGAGAAATAAAAGATAAAGAACATAGTTAGCACACCATATCATCTATAGGCCAATAGATAAGTGGAAGGAACAAATAATATTTTTTACACCATCATCACTAGAATTGTTTAGTTACATCTCAAGGATTGGGCTAATATACTTCTTGAAGCTTTATGGGCCTACTAGACCAAATAGGGAACTACTACTAGCTACACTCATTGTGAACTATTGTATGAAAAAGGAGCATTATTGTTAATTGAGTCAAAGATCCAAACACTTGGAACAATTGTGTAACCTAAAATGGACATAACAAAAGCTTAAAGGTGGAGACTTATCTAAATTAATGAGGTGGAAAAACTTCGTCAATCTTCCTTGCACTAGAAAAAAAATGATACAAAATTAGATGTCGTGATGACATTACAATTTCATTAAGAAGAAGTTCAAGGATAGAGACTAGGATTTGCTGTTTAACTCCATATTTAAATACTTTAGGGTGAGGCCTTATTTGATTGATTGTTTATGACAATGGAGCCATCAAACTCCAAACTATAGATGAGGAAAAAAGATCTCCTAATGGTTAATGGAGACAATCTTCTGTTATATTGTCAAAGCTTATCTAAAGAATCATTCCTATGGAAAATTCAAGAAGATGGCCTAATAGTGATTTGGAGTCTGTTCAGAAACAAAACAATCATGTAGGATAATTCTGTTTTATTCCAAAAGAAAAATTAATCTATAAATAATCCAAGATATGAAATCCCCAAGGGGCATACATGCACACATGTTGTGCGAAAGCCAACTTTGGCGAGAACAACATCCAAGAAAAGCGAAAGAGAAGGGAGCTTCATAGCTTTGTGATGGTTATGTGAGGATAATTCTCTAATAAAAATGATTTGTGAACATGTAGGAAAGAGCATTGATGTTTATCAATAGTTGTTGCAATTTCTATTATTTCAACTTCTATTGTCATAACTCATGTTACTAGTACCACCATTGCTACAACTCCTCTTATTGAAAAATCCATTGCTACAACTTCGGTTGTCGTAATTACCATTTCTACAATTCCTCCAACTAAATCTTCTACTTCCACTACTGCAATTTCCATTGCTGCAACTCATTTTTCTATAAAGCCTATTTTTGTACCTTATACTACTACAAGTACTCTTATTTATATTGGAATTAGATCAGTACTAAGGGTGGGGGGTGAATCAGTAGTGAAAAGGTTTATAGAAATTTTAAATATTTTTTCAAAAATGTGAAAAGATCAATAACCTAACACAAAAAATAGATCTAAATATGTAAATTCAACATAAAATCAACACATAAACACCATAAAGACAATCAAAACAATCATGTGAAAGGAGACAATAATATCTAGTAGAAAAGCTGAAGGGGAAGAAAATCACCCTTTTTTTGCTACACTGTTATGATTCTTTTAGTAATTCTATAAATCTCTCTTAAATATTTTACCTATCCACTACCAACAAGGAGACAGTACCCCTACAACAATTTGTCAGCCACCACCAGTAGGAGACCATAACTCCCTATCAACTATTTTTTGGCCACTACTCTGAACTTAGAAAACCATCACTTCCTAGAAGCCCAAACCTGGTCAAAATCATAGGGCCACTATTTCATTACTTTTCAAACCAGATCCCCTTAGCCTTCTAAGTTCATTAATAATATCTCAATTGACTAAAAAACTCTTTGTAATAAAACCTTAAAAATCCTCTAATCGTGACAATTAGCTACCCCAGACCGTAGCAACAATCCTTACAACCTTGTAACACACTATCGAGCTCAGCTCAACATAAGAGATGTACAAGCATCTTATACAAGGGAACAATCATGACAATACAAAAAAATTATTTCAGCCTCAACATGCGAAATAACAAGCTTCCAACCCTGACCTAACCACAAACATACAATACATCAATGATTCAACAACTTGATAGTAACACTTCAATGGTAACCAAACATTTTTCCATCAACATACTCAACCATGCACTCTCCTATTCTTAGCATTAATTGCACAATATGACATAATACATCTTTTTCCTTGTGACAAATTAACTATCTCAAACCCTAGCACAATATAACATTGAATAAATGCTAATTCATGAGATGTAACAAAATACCTTTGTAACACATCAAGCACTTCTCCCCTAAAGCATACATCAATTCAACTGACAACATACACATTTGGATATGACAAAACATCTCACTCAGCTTATATATAGCACTCAACTATAATGACAGTAATACATTACAAAGCTTATACACTTAGCAACAACATACATTTATGTGGCACATATTCTGTAGAAAATTACATCAACCTTGAAACTACTAATAAGATCACATTGATAACAAAAGACACAAGATTTCTCTACCAAAAATTCCACAGAAAGGACACAATGAATTGAAGCACAATCACACTTACAAATTTATAGGGCGAACCAAATTAGGAAAAACCCCTCTTGCTTGTATTGAATCAAATGAGTAATCTAATATATTACATGGAATCTACTTCAAGCTTGAAGCTCCCCACAATATTAATCAAATCTCTACAAAACTTTCCCAATAATTAGGCAAATAAGGCTAGATATGAGCTCCTATTTCCTAGTGCAATTTTGCCCCTAAAAAATAGGATTTTCTCCTATTTCCTTGTGCCATTTCCAAAGAATTTGCTCTGCTTTCTTCCTAAGCCTCTACACAAAAACTTGTGTACAATGAATAAATAGATTCATGCCTTCATTCAATCTCAATAGGCAATTCAAATTTCATGACCTACTAGGGCTTAGTAGCTGCAACTAGTTAAATAAGTGTGAGTTGAGTTAACAAAAAGTAAAACTACTCAACTAAACTCAAGAAATCAAGTCTATATTTATTCTAGAACTAGAGACCATTTAACTGACCGAAACTAGAGTTTAACTCCACTAGATAGCTAAATGTTAGCTATCGACTAGTACACAACTCACTAAAATCCATCTAACTCGAATTAATTGACAATAAACTAGTGATTGTCCACATTACACATGTTAAGTGAAAACTAACTCAAGTATCTATGAGAATGCATTTGAGTTAGCAGCTTTGACTAAGGAAAAAGTCAATGAATCCATTACATGATACAATTTCAACACTCGCTCTTAGCGAGGAAAGGCTTCTTGGAAGAACCATATCCACCTAGATCTATCTTCAACTCTACCAAGTTCTCTGCTACTGTAACTACTCCCTCTAAATTAGAAGACTTTTCTTCTTTCTTCTACATAACCTATTTTGAAGACCCATTCTTTCCCACCATGATCTACTTCATAAATCTAGGAGACTCAATTCTCTTTTCATCTCCCTTAACCAAATATTATGCCCTGTTGGCATGAATATTCTCTATACCTGAAGTCTTTGACTGAGAGGAAGCCTCCACTTGCACCTGTATATGGTCTGCATCATCGCCTTGCTAGGCATCCCAAATGCCAACTAGATTAGACTAAAACTGAGATACTGATTCAAGCTCCATCTTGAGACCTCTATCCTACTCCAGCTCAACCACCACATCTCCGCTCTGAGAACTCTTTGACTTGCTACTCAAGGCTACACATGCATCAACATAGAATTTGTAGACGTTCTAAATCCTGACACCAATCTCCATGGAACATCCTGAAGGTAAATGCTCGACGTAGTCCTTCCCTTTGTTGAATACTACATCATACCCTTTGTCTTCAAGGACTGCTACTAAGACACATTTTTTCTTCAATCCTAGAACATAAATTACATTCTTGAGATCGAGAAGGGAACCAAACTCCCTCCTAAATGTTATTTTGCTAACTCCTTTGTTCATATATTTGCCATCACCTCGAAGCTCAATATGGAGTTGTATGTCTTTTTCCTCCAAATTGCCGAAGAAATCTTTATTCCCGCTCACATGGAATGAATCCCCCGAGTCCATGTACCACACATTACCCCGTTTTGAGATTTCCATGCAAAGTATCAAGGATAAATCCAATTCAAACTAAGAAGAGAGTGCTTCTCCTTCTGTTGATGATGCAACATGCTTGCTAGATTTCTTGTTTGGACATTTTTTAGAATAATGTCCAAATTCATGACAATGAAAACACATGATTTTGCTAAGATCCTTTGTATCCTTGCCTCCATTTTGACTAGTCTTGGTTTTGGCTGGGGCCTTCTAGCCCTTGGATTTCTTCCATTTTCCAGCTAAAGAAACGTTCTCCTCATATTTTGTCCTAGATGAGACTCCATCCCTTATGTTCCTCCTTATATCTTCCTGCACAAGATCTAACCATAGTCACTCCCAACTAGGGATCTTATCTTTTCCATTCACTACATCTTGGAAACTATACAAGGATTTGTGAAGCCCAAGAAGAGAAAGTCTCACAAAATCTGTTGATGGAACTCTCTCTCCAACACCTCCAAGTTCATCCCTCACTTAAGTAAAATTGGACAGATATGTAACAACTGGCTCATCCTCGCCCATTCAAATGTTCCTCAATTTGTTCTTCAAAGGAAGTCTTCTTGCATCACTACTTCCTTCTAATAGATCATTAAGGGCCTTCCACATCTAGAATGGTGTTTCCTTCGCATGAAAATTTGGAACTATATGGTCTCTAACTCCATGTAAGATCATCCTCCAAGCTTTGGTAGGGTCCTTCTTCCATTGATTCAATTTTTTCGCATCTGATGTAGTAGGTTTAGGAATATCATTCATGATGTATTCAAAATCCCATTATCTTGTAACACAACCTCCATTTTGTCCTTCGATGCAAAAAAGTTCGAAGTTCCTTCCAGTGCATGCTCTATCCCCAAACCATAGACTGACATGATTCTTGCACTTGTCAAATTTCTGCGCCAATGATCTCCTCTTCAATGCGCTTTGAATCTAATCAAGGAACTTGGTTTCTATATTGCTTTAAACGTTGATGATATGTATAAAATCATTGAAATCTTTCAACTGCTAATGAGATCAAACCGATAACAAAAGACAAAAGATTTCTATACCAAAAAAAAATGGAAAGAAAAAAATGAATAGAAACACAATCACAGATAGGTGAATAACCCAACTAGGAAAAACCCAGATAGGTGAATAACCCAATTTATATGGGGAACACAACTAGGAAAAACCCCTCTTGCTTATATTAAATGAATTGATAAATTTGATATATTACATAGATTTTTCTTCAAGCTTGATGCTCCCTACAATATTGATCAAATCTCTACAAGACTTGCCTAACACTTAGGCAGATAAGGCCTACTAGGAGCTCTTATGTTCTAGCACAATTATACCCCTAAAAGATAGGAATTTTTCCTATTTCCTTACACAATTCCCAAGAGAAATTTATCTTCTTACTTCTCAAGCCTCTACACAAAAACCTATATATAATGAATAAATAGATCTATGCCTTCATTCAGTCTCAATAGGAAATTCAAATTGCATGACCTACTAGGGCTAAATTTAGTAGTTGCAACTAGTTAATTGAGGGCCAGTTGAGTTAACAAAATTCAAACTACTCAATGAAATTCAAGAACTCAAGTTTGTCTCTATTCTAGAACTAGATATTAGTTAATTGATAGACACTAGAGTTTAACTCCGCTAGATAGCTAAATTTTAGCTATTAACTAGTACACAACTCACTGCAAGCCATCTAACTCAAATGAACTAACAATAAACTAGTGATAGGCCACATCACATATATTAACTGACAACTAACTCAATTTTCTACAAGAATGAATTCAAATTAACAATGTTTGCTAAGGTACAATTCAAAGAAGCCATTCCTTGCTACAATTTCAACATGTTCATAATGGAAACACTAACAATACAAGATAGCCATGATCTCCAAAAACATCTTATCAATACTCTATCTCAGCCATAAAAACTCACTCTAGAAACTACGACATTCAATCTTCTATTCTTATACTTTAACACACGCATCATAGTAGAAACATACATCACTCCTTTTTACATTAGAAGACATCATCAATTCAACTAGGGAAACTCTACAAACAAATTTTTAAACCCTCTCAAGAAATACTTAGTATAAAGTTACAACAAAGACACAACAATTACAAGGCTTGAATTTAGGACAAATACATGAAAGAACTTTTGGAACTCCATAAGCGGTGTCTTCCCACAATAATACCATTGTTAGGACACAAAATACTACTTCACAACATCAACTCAAACAACTAGCCCTCAAACTAAACTTAGTCCTCAATACATTAGCCTCAACCAATATCGCTCTCATTATCTCAGCCACACAATAGGACTCAAACCCTCACAACAATACAATAGAAACTTAAAATATTATAAACACCTCTCATCAAACCCTTAACATACAACATGTTACATGGAAAAATATGAATGCTTCAAGAGAATACAATATATTCATAAAAAAACATACATGATAATAAACTTGAGCCCATACAAAACAATCATGTCAGCGACATAATCATGAACAATGCTACAAAACTCCTTTGGACTTGGATCTATACATAAAACATCAAAAAGGAACTAACACTTTAATTTTTACTCTTGGAGAAGCCATAAAACAACCATCGAACTTTGTCCACACTCTACCACACTAGCTCTAATTTATCGCACTGAAATATGATCTATACACATAATTCTACTTGGTCCCAAATCCAACACTCTTCTATAGGTGTTGTTGGAATTATGGCTTGTGTAGCTGTAGTTGGTTTCTGTTGGAATTGATTTCAACCTTATAGCATGTGTTGCAGATGTTTAGTCATGATTATGCTTGATTAGTTGCAGTTGGTTGCGTTGGAATTTAGTTGGTTGTGTTTCCATTGATGTCAACCTTGTGATGCCTTGTGATGATCTAGATGGCACATTGATATCACCCTCATGATGGTTTGTATGTTGGCATTGATAGGATGATCAAATTGATGTGGCTTTATTCTTGGATAGGTGTTATATATGTTTGTGATCCTTCTTGATGAGTTTGTTTGACTATGTATCATGTTCATGACTTCTTATAGAGGTGTTTTGACCTTATGATGATGTTACAAAGGTGCTATAGAGTTGTACAAAGATATTGAAGGTTGTACACATGTGTGAGGAGAGGATTTCAAATAGCTTGGAGGCATTAACATGTTGATCAGTTTGTCAGGGTTGGAGGCATTAAAATTATGACTTAGAGCCTTTATATGAGATTGATATAATGGTGTAATACTTCTACAGGCTTGTGAGATGGTTGCACGCATAAAGATGTGGATTCTAGAAGTTTTGGAGCCAAGTTGACACAATTTTGGGGCTGAAATAAGGGTAACTCAGGATACCAGTGCATTGGGACTGTCTAAACTTAGGTTACCTTCATTATACCTATGTTACCCCTACCATGAATGCACTTCCCAAAGGTAGGAAAAACATTACCCTATATATATTCTATCTTCCCATATTCCTAATGCATCAAGTGTTTTCTAGAGGTTGAAACAATTATAAATGCCCATGGTATGTCTTGGAAACTTATCTTGAATTAATCAAAATTTCGAATGAGTGGTTAAAGTGTGAACTAATCGATGATTTGAGTAGTGGATATGGTGCACAAATCTAGTTAAATAGAGTAGTAGATCCATCATTATGAGGTTAAATGGTTGAGTGCAGGGCGAGCAGAAGTGAGTGTAGAAAAATGAGGTTGAGATCTTTTAGTAGGCGGGAATTCAAAGGTTGAGGTATTGAAGTATTTCAACACACAATTGTGATGGAAAATGTTAGAGTAGAGAGGTGCATGGAGAGGCGAGTTCCAGTAAAGTGGGTAGATATGAGGTATATTGCATATTTCTGAAGTAGAGTTTTGTAGCATAACATTAGATTGTGTAGATCGGACTTTTTTGAAAGAGATGGAGAGCATAATGAAGTTTCATGTTTACATGATTCATATTTTTGTGATTGCATGGGAAGAGTTTTAGCTATTTGGTTGTAGCATTGCTTTGTCTGATTGATACATTATTTTTTGCAGATTGTGAAGATGTTGATGGATTTTTGTATGTAGTTGGATGGTTTCACTGTGACCACTTTTCTCTGGTGTAGAGAGCATATTTTTTTGGTGTTTTACTTATTTATTTATTGACGTTGTCTTGTTGTTGAGATTGAGATTGCAAATTTGAGTCTTGATGAGCATAGTCTTAGGATGCAGTTTAAAAATGTATGAAATTGAGCTTCGGATAGAGTAAAGGAGGAGTGGTCTCATGAAGTTAGAGTAGTGGTTTTATGGTGACACCATATTAGAAGAAAATTCTCAATCTAATGTTGGTTGGAGAGTCAAATGGGTGTTATGAGAGGCTCGTTAGTCATGGCACATTCTAGCAGATGGCTTTTTGTATAGTCGTGTGAGAAGAGTCTTCCTAGCTGATCGTAAGGATCAAATCTCCTAGTTTATCAATTTCAACTTATAATATACGAGGTCAAGTCTCCTGGCTTATGGGTGTAAGATAATCTATGTAAAGGATAATTGTTTGACATGTTGGGTTGTGTTATATTCTTTCCATGACTAGCCCACGTAGTTAACTGGGGGGTTAGAGGGGCGGTAGAGGCCCCCTTCGTTGTGTCGATTATGTAGTTGGGGGGTGGGTCACAGGGGGGCAGCATCCGCCCCTGTTCGAGGGTTTTGAGGGGGTCGGCTAGCCCCCTTCTACGAGGTCCGAAGCAATGCCCCAGGGAAAATATTTGGACACTATATTAGGTTGGACGAACCTACCTATGGTTTTGTGCATGATTTTCGCACATGGTTTTGGAGATGATGGTTTTCGGTCCATGGTTTTGGAAGCGGTGGTTTTTGCTCCATGGTATTGGATGCTTCGGCATGTATAAATATTATTGTAACATTGAAAGAAAATAATGAAAAATCAAGTTGGTAGTCTTGGTTTTGGGATCCGGGGGAAAATATTTGTGTAGATGTGTTTTATGTGCTATGCTCTCGAATTGTCTATTTTCAGAGTTTTAGAATTTGTATGCAGGTAATTTCTGTATGGGTTTAAAACCTACATTTGGTATCAGATCTATTTTGGCTTTAAGGGGATACCTTTGATGCTGAGGGGTTTCGCTTGGGCCTGTGGTAGACCCTGCTTAGTGGGATATCTGTGGGATCGATTCTAGTGGTGAAAGAAGATGCTGAGCAGTGGAAAGATAGAGATCGAGAAATTTAATGGTCAGAGTTTTAGTTGTGGAAACTCAAGATAGAGGATCTGTTGGTGGGTAAAGATCAGTGGATCATGGTAGATCCGGGTACCAAACCAACGGGAGTGTCTGATGAAGAATGGAAGAAGTTGGATCGAAAGGCAAAGAGCACAACACGATTGTGCATCTCATATTTGGTATTGTTGAATGTATCAGGGGAAGCTACCGCGAAGGCTTTGTGGGACAAGTTAGTGACTTTGTACCAATATAATTCTCTGGTGAATAAACTGTTCCTACGGAAAAAGTTGTATAACCTGAGGACGAAAGATGGAGACTAGGTGACAGAGCATCTTAGTGCATTTAATACTGTGGTAAGTCAGTTATTATCTGTTGATGAAGATAAGTGCATCATTTTGTTGTGTTCTCTACTAGATTCGTGTGATAGTCTGGTTATTGCAATAGGTAGCAATGCAACTACCTTGGAGTTTGATGAAATAGTCTCATCATTGATAATGGAGGAGATGAGACAGAAAAATATGGAGAGACAGAATGGTGATGCCTTGTCTATACTAGGATAGTCTCATAACAGAAACAAAAATAAGTCATTGAGTGGGAGATCTAAATCTAGAGGGAGATGTAAATCTCGAGGAAAACCTGTAAAGTTGGTTTGCTAGAAATGCATAAATGAAGGGCACTACAAAAGGGACTGTAAATCTAAATCTCTTGACAAAGGAAAGGGATCTGATGATGCTCCTTCTGTAGAGGTGAAAACCACCTCAGATGAAGGTGGGGATGTGTACTTGGCTTCTTCAAGTACACATGTAGATCATGAGGCATGGTTGATTGACTCAAGTGCATCCTTTCACTTCACTCCCCATAGAGAGTGGTTATGCGAGTATGAGAAATATGATGGGAGTGATGTATTCTTGGGGGATGACAAGAAGGCTAGAATTATAGATTTTAACCCCGTACAGAAATTACCGGCATACGAATTCTAAAAAAAAAGAAAATAAACAATTCGAGAGCATAACACATAAGACACATATACATAGAGATTTTCCCTTGGATCCCAAAATCGGGACTACCAGATTGATTTTTCATTATGTTCCTTTCAATGTTACAATACATATTTATACATGTTGAAGCATCCAAAACCATGGACTGAAAACCATCGTGTTCAAAACCATGGACCGAAAACCATCGCATCCAAAACCATGGACCAAAAACCATAGGTTGGTTTGACCAACCTAATATAGGGTCCAAAAAAAAAATTCCGGGGTCACTGCCCTGGACCCCGTAGAGGGGGGTTACTCGCCCCCCTCAAACCCCTTAGACAGGGGAGGCTGCCGCCCCCTTGTGACACCCCCACTGTGCAATCAGCGCAACGAAGGGGGGACTCCGCCCCGCCCTCTAACCCCCTGGTTCACTACGTGGGCTAGTCATGGAAAGAATATAACACGACCCAACATTCTCCCACTTGTTGTTTTCTTTCCATAGGGTGCCACAGGAGAGCTTAGTCATTTATCTAGCTCTAAAATGCCCATTGTTTTCCTACACCAAGAGAACTTCTCAGAGCTCACAGATTTTTCAATGCATCTACAATATTCTTCAAAGTGTCCACCTTTACGAGCAACACCTTTTTGTCTTCTATCATACCCCTCACAAAGTGATACTGAACATCAATGTGCTTTGTCTTTGAATGATAAGCAGGGTTCTTTGCTAAGAAAATTGCACTTTGGTTGTCACAGTCTATCCTTATAGCTCCTTGTACTAACCCCATACTTGAGCACAATCTCTACAACCAAACTGATTCCTTGCTTGCATGAGTGGCTGCCATTTATTCTGCCTCTGTAGTTGATGGTGCCACTATAGATTGTTTCTTACTCATCCAACTGACTGCACCTCCAAATAGGTTAAAAAAATACCCACTTGTAAATCTTGTCTAATTTAGATCTCTAGCTCAGTTTGCATCAACAAAGCCATGAATATTCAACACTCTGTCCAATCCTAGTCTTCCTTGGTAGCACAAACCATAATCACTAGTGCCACGTAAATACCTAAAAACCCGCTTCACTGTTGTCCAATGCTCCTTCCATGGTTTTCACATAAATCTTCTCAATACTCCCACTGCATGTGCAATGTCTGGTCTAGTACAGACCATTGCATGCATCAGGCTACCGACTGCACTTACATATGGAACATGGGACATGTCCTCTTCCTCTTCTTGTGTCTTGGGACACTGTTCAACAGATTACTTTACACCTACAGGAATAGGAACCTTCACTGGTTTACTATCCTGCATATTAAACCTCTGCAATATTGTCTCGACATACTTCCTCTGGTTTAACTAGAGCATCCTCTTTGTCCGATCTCTTTTAATATCCATGCCCAAAATATAGTTTGCAGCACCAACATTTCTCATGTCAAATTTGAAGGACAAATGGGTCTTCAAATCCTGGATAATTTATTTGTCATTTCCAACCAGAAACATATCATCCACATAAAAGACTAGATAAATAACATGGTCACCAATTAATTTAAAATACACACAGTGATCTGGTTTGCTTCTGGTGAATCCAAGTCACCGTACAAATGTATCAAATTTCGGATACCACATCCTTGGTGGCTGTTTTAACCCATACAACGACGTCTTTAATTTGCATACCAATTCTTTCTTACCCTTCGCCGTAAAGCCTTCAGGTTGCTTCATGTAGATCTCATCTTCCAGATCCCCATGAAGAAATGTTGTCTTCACATCCATCTATTCTAGCTCAAAATCAAAAGCAGTAGCAACAGATAAAAGTAATCTAATAGAATTTACCTTGGCAACAGGAGAAAAAATATCACCAAAATCAATTCCCGACACCTAGGAATAACCACTTTCTACCAACCAAGCTTTGTATTTCTCCACCTTTCCTTCTACGTTTGTCTTCTTCTTAAACACCCATTTGCCACCAATGGGTTTCCTTCCAGCCGAAAACTCCACCAGATCCCAAGCCTCATTTTTGTGCAAAGATGTCATTTCATCAACCATGGCCTCTTTCCAGACCTTTCCATCCTTTAAATCTACTGGTTCCTTCATAGTTCCGGGATCATCATCAGTAATAGATAAAGAAAATTTGAATAGAAAGAAAATGGACTATACCTTTCTAGCAGCCTTATTTCTCGAATTGATCTTCTTACACATGGAGTTTGTGGCTCTTCATCTTCTGATTCTTCCTCCTTTAGCTCAAACTCTATCATCTCAGGTTTCTTTGGTTGGAATTCATGTTTAATAACATCTTCCACCTCTCTGAACACCACATCTCAGCTTTACAAAACCTTCCTTGTTGCTGGGTTCCAAAGCTTATAACCCTTTAAACCATCCTTATACCCATTAAAGATGCACTTTTCAGATTTACTATCCAACTTGGTTCACTTCGCGTTTGGAACATGTACATATGCATCACATCCAAATACCCTAAGATGTGAAAGAGAGGGTTCCTTACCAGTGCATACCTCTTGTGGAGTCTTATCCTCCAATGCTGATGAAGGCGATGTGTTGACCAGGTAACATGTTGTCTCCACCACCTTTGCCCAGAATTCCTATCCTAACCTGACACCACTGAGCATGCTTCTTGCTCTTTCCATCAACATCTTGTTCATTCTTTCTGCAACTCCATTTTGCTGAGGTGTATATGGAGTAGTCTTCTATCGTGCTATACCACACTTCTTACAGAATTTTTCAAATTCCTTACTGCAAAACTCTCCACTGTTATCTATCCTTAATGCCTTTATCTTCTTCTTTGTCTGGTTTTCCGCCAAAGCCTTAAATTCTTTAAACTTGTCAAAGACTTCAGATTTCTTCTTAAGGAAATATATCCATGTATTCCTTGAGAAGTCATCTATAAATGATACATAGTACACAGATTTACCCAGTGATGGAACCTTCATAGGTCCAAACACATCACTGTGCACAAGCTCTAATATCTGTTTCGCCCTCTTACCACCAGAGGGGAAACTCACCCAATTCTGCTTCCCATATACACAATTTTCACATAAGTCAAAATCCAGAGAGCTATTACTCATACCTTCTACCATACCTTTACCATGAAGTATTCGAAGTCCCTTCTCTCAAATATGTCCAAGCCTTTAATGCCGCAACATGGTCTTCTCTCCAGAGACCACTAGATTTTCTGCTTCACTTTCAGGAACCACAAAATTGTTGCACCCATCAAAAACAGTTCTACCTTGCAGCTTGTATAGAGTTCAAGTCTGAACTACTCACATCAATACCAGTTCTTCTCGAACCATCTTGTAGGCATCCTTCTCGAACACTGTTTTTACACCTGCATCATCCAGCTTTCTTACATAAATTAGATTTCTGGCTAATGTAGGAATATGCAGAACACCCAGAGTGTTCTAACCCTTCCAACCTTGTGACTTCAACTTTACTTTTCCATGACCAATGATTTTATCCTTCCTATCATCCCCTAAGAAGACATCACCACCATCGTATTTATCATAATCGCAGAACCACTGTCTATGCGGAGTAAAGTGAAAGGATGCAACTGAGTCAATCCACCATGCCTCATGATCTACATGTGTACTTGAAGAAGCAAAGTACACATCCCCACCTTCATCTGATGTGGTTTTTGCCTCCACAGAAGAAGCATCATCAGATCCCTTTCCTTTGTCAGGAGATTTAGATTTACAGTCCTTTTGTAGTGCCCTTCCTTTCCGCATTTCCAGCACACCACCTTTACAATTTTTCCTGGAGATTTAGATCTCCCTCTAGACTTAGATCTCCCACTTGATCACTTATTTTTGTTTCTATTCTGGGACCGTCCTTGTACAGAAAATGCATCACCATTCTGGCTCTCCATATTTTTCAGTGTCATCTCCTTCGTTAGCAAGGATGAGACTATTTCATCAAACTGCAAGGTAGTTGCATTGCTACCTATTGCAATAACCAGACTATCCCACGAATCTGGTAGGGAACACAACAAACTGATGCACTTATCCTCATCTGAAATTTTAATATCAATAGATAATAACTGACTTATCACAGTATTAAATGCGTTTAGATGTTCTCTCACTAAGTCTCCATCTTTCATCCTTACGTTATACAACTTTTTCCGTAGGAACAGTTTATTCACCAGAGACTTAGATTGGTACAAAGTCCCTAACTTGTCCCACAAAACCTTCGCTGTATCTTCCCTTGATACATTCAGCAATAGTGAATTTGAGACACACAATCATATTGTGCTCTTTGACTTCTCATCCAATTTCTTCCATTCTTCATCGGACACTCCCATTGGTTTAGTACCTAGATCTACCACAATCCACTGATCTTTATCCACCAACAAATCCTCCATCTTGAGTTTCCACAACTCAAAACTCTAACCATTAAATTTATCGATATCTATCTTTCCATTGCTCACCATCTTCTTTCACCACCAGAATCGATCCCGCAGATCTCCCACTGAACAGGGTCTACCACAAGTCCGAGCGAAACCCCTCAGCAACAAAGGCATCCCCTTGAAGCCAGAACAACTCTGATACCAAATGTAGGTTTTAACCCTGTACAGAAATTACCTGCATATGAATTCTAAAACACAGAAAATAAACAATGCGAGAGCATAACACATAAAACACATATACACAGAGATTTTCCCCTAGATCCCAAAACTTGGACTACCATCTTGATTTTTCATTATGTTCCTATCAATGTTACAATATATATTTATACATGCCAAAGCATCCAAAACCATGGGCCGAAAACCATAGGTAGGTCTGCCCAACCTAATATAGGGTACAATTTTTTTTTTCCCGGGGTGCTACCACGACCCCGTAGAGGGGGTCTACCTGCTCCCCTCAAATCCCACGGATAGGGGGGGATGTCGGCACCCCTGTGACCCCCCTGTTGCGCAATCAGTGCAATAAAGTGGGGGCTCCACCCCCCCCTCTAACTCCCTGGTTCACTACGTGGGCTAGTCATGGAAAGAATATAACAGAACCCAACAAGAATCGTTGGTCACGGAAAATTAAATTTGAAGTTGAAAGGTGGAAGGGTTAGAACACTTTCGGGTGTTTTGCATATTCCTGCATTGGCCAAAAATCTGATTTCCGTAAGCAAGCTGGATGATGCAGGTGTAAAAATAGTGTTCGAGAAGGATACTTGCAAGATGGTTCGGGGAGCACTGGTATTGGTGCAGGGAGTTCAGTTTGGAACTTTGTACAAGCTTCAAGGTAGCACTGTTGTTGATGGGTGCAATAGTTCTTTGGTTCCTGAAAGTGGAGCAGAAAATCCAGTGGTCTATGGAGAGAAGACCATGTTGTGGCATCAAAGGCTTGGACATACTGGAGAGAAGGGCCTTCAAATACTTCATGGTAAAGGTATGAGTAATGGCTCTCTAGATTTTGATTTCTATGAAAATTGTGTATATGGGAAGCAAAATCAGGTGAGTTTCCCCTCTTGTGGTAAGAGGGCGAAACAAATATTAGAGTTTGTGCACAGTGATGTGTTTGGACCTATGAAGGTTCCATCACTAGGTAAGTCTATGTACTATGTATCATTTATAGATGACTTCTCAAGGAATACATGGATATATTTCCTTAAGAAGGAATCTGAAGTCTTTGACAGGTTTAAATAATTTAAGTCTCTCATGAAAACCAAGATAGATAAGAAGGTAAAGATGTTGAGGTCAGATAACGGTGGAGAGTTTTGCAGCAGGGAATTTGAAGAATTCTGTAAGAAGTGTGGTATAGCATGGTAGAAAACTTATCCATACACACCTAAGAAAAATGGAGTTGCAGAAAGAATGAAAAAGATGTTGATGGAAAGGGCAAAAAGCATGCTCAGTGGTGTTGGGTTAGGACTGGAATTCTGGGCAGAAGCGGTACAGACAACATGTTACCTGGTCAACAGATCACCTTCATTAGTGTTGGAGGATAAGACTCCACAAGAGGTATGGACTGGTAAGAAACCCTCTCATTCACATCTTAGGGTATTTGAATGTGATGCGTATGTACATGTTCCAAAGGAGAAAAGAACAAAGTTGGATAGTAAATCTGAAAAGTGCATCTTTATTGGATATAAGGAGGGTTTAAAGGGTTATAAGCTTTGGAATCTAGTAACAAGGAAGGTTGTGCACAACCAAGATGTCGTGTTCAGAGAGGTGAAATATGTTATTAAACATGAAGTCCAACCAAAGGAACCTAAGAAGATAAATTTTGATCTTAAGGAGGAAGAATCACACTACAACAGAGGAGGAATTAGAAGATGAAGAGCCACAAACTCCGGGTGTGAGAAGATCAGCTCGAGAAAGAAGGCAGCCAGAAAGGTATAGTCCATATGCTTTCTATTCAAATTTTTCTTTATCTGTTACGGATGATAATCCCGGAACTATGAAGGAAGAAATAGATTCAGAGGATGGAAAAGTCTGGGGAGAGGCCATGGTTGATGAAATAACATCTTTGCACAAAAATGAGGCTTGGGATCTAGTGGACTTGCCAGCTTAAGGAAACCCATTGACAACAAATGGGTGTTCAAGAAGAAGAAAATTGCATAAGGAAAAGTGGAGAAATACAAGGATCGGTTGGTAGCAAAAGGTTATTCCTAGGTGTCGGGAATTGATTTTGGTGATATTTTTTCTCCTATTGCCAGGAATTGATTTTGGAAGCATTAAGTTAAGAGGATGGAAAACTCTGGGGAGAGGCCATGGTTGATGAAATGACATCTTTGCACAAAAATGAGGCTTCGGATCTGGTGGAGTTGCTAGCTGGAAGGAAACCCATTGGCAACAAATGGGTGTTCAAGAAGAAGACAAATGCATAAGGAAAGGTGGAGAAATACAAAGCTTGATTGGTAGCAAAAGGTTATTCCTAGGTGTCGGGAATTGATTTTGGTGATATTTTTTCTCCTATTTCCAAGGTAGCTTCTCTTAGATTACTTTTATTTGTTGTTGCTACTTTTGATTTTGAGATAGAACATATGGATGTGAATACAACATTTCTTCAATGGGATCTGGAAGAAGAGATCTACATGAAGCAACCTGAAGGCTTTGTGGTGAAGGGTAAGAAATAACTGGTATGCAAGTTAAATAAGTCTCTGTATGGGTTAAAATAGTCACCAAGGATGTGGTATTAGAAATTTGATACATTTATACAGGGACTTGGCTTCACCAGAAGCAAAGAAGATCACTGTGTATATTTTAAATTAATTGGTGACTGTGTTATTTATCTAGTCTTGTATGCGGATGATATGTTGTTGGTTGGAAATGACAAAGAAATTATCCAGGATTTGAAGACCCAATTGTCCTCCAAATTCGACATGAAAGATCCTGGTGTTGCAAAATATATTTTGGGCATGGAAATTAAAAGAGATTGGGTAAAGAGGAAGCTCTGGTTAAACTAGAGGAAGTATGTCGAGACAATACTGCAAAGGGATAGTAAACCAGTGAAGGTTCCTATTCCTGTAGGTGTGAAGTTATCTATTGAACAATGTCCCAAGACACAAAAAGAGGAAGAGGACATGTCCCGTGCTCCATATGCAAGTGCAGTCAGTAGCTTGATATATGAAATGGTCTGTACTAGACCATTCATTGCACATGCAGTGGGAGTATTGAGAAAGTTTATGTCAAAACCAGGAAAGGAGCATTGGACAGCAGTGAAGCAGATTTTTAGGTATTTTTGTGGCACTAGTGATTATGGTTTGTGCTACCAAGGAAGACCAGGATTGGATAGAGTGTTGGATATTCATGGCTTTGTTGATGCAAACTGGGTTGGAGATCTGGATCAGAGAAGATCTACAAGTGGGTATGTGTTTAACTTATTTGGACGTGCAGTCAGTTGGATGAGTAAGAAACAATTTGTAGTGGCACAATCAACTATAGAGGCAAAATACATGTCAGCCACTCATGCAAGCAAGGAAGCAGTTTAGTTGCAGAGATTATGTTCAAGCATCGGGTTAGAACAGGTAGCTATAAGAATAGACTGTGACAACCAAAGTGAAATTTTCTTTGCAAAGAACCGTTCTTATCATTCAAAGACAAAACAAATTGATGTTTAGTATCAATTTGTGATGGATATGATAGAAGACAAAAGGGTGTTTCTCGTAAAGGTGGACACTTTGAAGAATACTACAGATGCATTGACAAAATCTGTGAGCTCTAAGAAGTTCTCTTTGTGTAGAGAAACAATGGGTGTTGCAGGGCTCGATAAATAAATAAGCTCTCATGTGGCCCCCTGTGGAAAGAAAACAACAAGTGGGAGAATGTTAGGTTGTGTTATATTCTCTCCATGACTAGTCCACGTAGTTAACTAGGGGATTAGAGGGGGGGCAGAGCATCCCCTTCATTGCGCTGTGGGAGGGTCATAGGGGGCGTGGCAACCCACCCTGTCTTGGGGGTTTGAGGGGGGCGGCTAGCCCCCCCTCTATGGGGTCCAGGGCAGTGCCCAGGGGAAAATATTTGGATCCTATATAGGTTTGATGGACCTACTGATGGTTTTGTGCATGGTTTTCACACATGGTTTTGGACACGATGATTTTCAGTCCATGGTTTTGGATGCGATGATCTTCGACCCATGGTATTGGGTGCTTTGGCATGTATAAATATGTATTGTATCATTGAAAAAAATAATGAAAAATCAAGCTAGTCGTACCGTTTTGGGATCCAGGGGAAAATCTCTGTGTATATGTGTTTTATGTGTTATGCTCTCACATTGTTTATTTTTTTTGTTTTAGAATTCGTATGCAGGTAATTTCTGTATGAAGTTAAAACCTACAGACATAATATAGATTCAGAGTAGTGCAACAGTAGTAAGGGTGGCTTTTTGTCTAAGAGGGGTTCTTCAGTAGATATCTTGTGTCTCGTGTGTGATTATGTGGATATTCCTTGATCTGTTGTTTATTTTTTCTCTCATGGTTGTTTGATTTAGCTTCTTACATGGTTATGTCCTTATATGATGATCTAATATGCTTCTAGTTATTTTGATGCATGATTCAGTAGAGAATTTATAATTGGTAAAAATTGGTAATAAGAACACTATTAATTCACCCACCCATATCAGTAGTGATAAAGGTTTCCAACAATTGGTATAAGAGTGAGGCTCTTGGTTTCAGCCTGATCGTTAGAGTGTAGATATGAGGTTTTGTAGGAAAAAAAATGTTTTTTTTTTAAATGACTTCTCAAGGAGTGTCTATCCTCACTGATGCAAATTTCAAGGTATGCAACAAAAATGTTGAATATCAGTTATTGTCTTCTCAATCTAACATTTTGAGAGTAGTATGTGAAGAATGTGGCAAGGAACTACTTTCACCTGAATTTTTGCAACGTGATGCTCAAGCTAGATGCATAATTACTAGAATCTTCATGTTAATGATTTAAAGATGCTAGTATCTTCGACATACACTGAATAAATGTGGGACATGCTAGAGGCCATGTTTGTATATGGAAGAAGCAACATTAAATAGAATGAGAAGAAGACAAAGAAGAAGGGCCTTCAGAAACAAGAATCTCGACCAAAAGAGTCTCATCTCTTGGTGCAAGTCATTCAACCAATAATGTGCAAAAATCAGAAGATCAAGAACCAAAGTTATTGCAACAAAATGAATCGAGAGGTATTCATGCTAATGATTTTATTTTGAGTTACAATTTTGATGATTCAAGTTTTGGTCATACTAAATTGCCTAGTGAAGATGAGAATGATATTAAGGTTCTTAGAGATGAGATTATTAGGCTAACAACTACATGCAAGGATCAATAAAAACCATTGTAGATCTGTGATGATAAGGAGTCCAAGCTCAATGAGGAGTTTATAAACTTGAGGACTTGGTAGGACTAGAAAGAGTTGAAGAAGGTATATGAAAACAATATAGAGAGAAGGAATATCAGTGGGAGAAATAGAAGCTAAAGTGATGTTCATGAGGAATTAGCTAAATATGGGGAAGAGCACGATAGCCTTGGATGGTTTTCTTGAGATCTAATGATCACCATTCCATGGATCTAGTCTTGGATTTGAAAAGGGTGAGTCTAACTCACATGCAAGGAAAAACAACAAAGTTGAAGCAAAAGGACCTTCATCGAACAATAGCGACAACAAGAATAAAAAAGAAGGAAACAAGAAATAGATCTAGTAGTAGAAAAGAGAAAAAACTCAAGGATAACCTACGTTCAGAAGATCCATTTCTCCAAGAGAAGATTGTGTCAGATCTATAAAAATTTCAAAGGAATCAAAGCCCCTTTATTCTTCGAAGCACAAGATAGAGTGTTACAATTGTCACAAGTTTGGACATGTTGCAGCTAACTAATCAATGGAGGTTGTAGAAGTATCAAAAACCAAGGACATTGACCATTTGGTATAATCATGATTTTTATGGTTATTACTATTTATGCAAACTATTTGGCCACAAGTCAATTGACTGCAGATCTAGCCAATGGAGGAGAAGCACATTGCATACAAGGTATAGATTTAACATGAGAAGTAGGAGAATTAATCATCTTGCCTCATATTTTGGCCATGTGGAGAGAAATACATTCTGCAAGTTTGGCCATATGGCAAGAGATTGTATGTTTCCTCATTATTCAAGGAAAATCTAGTAGAAACAACAAAATAAGGGAGGAGTTAGTAGAAAACTAGAGTATATTGCAATGAGACTATACAAGACCATGTGGAGAAAGAAGGAGAAGCATCCCATGAGGTAGAGAGATCAACCTCCTTTGCAGTCTATGGTTACGTCATGCATATTCTTAGTAGACTACAAAGTTCATGAGAGGTTCATACCCTCATGGGGAGCCTATAGAAAAAAAGTATGTGAGTTTGATGAGTATGAGTTATAGTATCAAAATATAATGAGTTCACTTGAGCCTCATGAACATTCAGGCTTGCAAGATCAACCTGCGTATTAGAGGTATATAATGCTTTGCGGGAGCTATGTTTTCAAGGATTGTTCTTTATGGTTTTATTTCTTTTCAAGCATATTTCTTGCAACTTGTATATTTATTTTTTATGCATGGAAAGATATGTATATAAACCTTGTTAGAATGTTTACTAATCATTTTTCAACTTCCCTAGCATGAAGACAATGTGGCAAAGACATAAATAGAGTGACTCTAGACATGGAGCAACCATGTATGGGTTGTTATATGTTGATTATTATATCCATTTAATTTTTATTGTTTCATCATGTTATGTTGGTTGAGAGTCCAATCCTTAGTATGTGGAGTATGTTGAATTTACATTATATGTTCCATTAAGTCATGGAAGTATGTTTCTTAGTCGATATGGTGTTTCTACTTGTGGTAAGAAAGCATTGTTTGCAACACAATCAGTTCATTACAACTTGGATATGGAATGAGTTCAAAGGGAACATCTTATTTTCTCTTGTTTCTTTAATCATGCATTTTTGGCATTATGGTCTGCTTGGTGTTGTTCATGGTGTGTCTCATGCTATGTTATGACTGTTAGAGATGTTGAACTCATAGATGGTTGGTGGTTGTTGAATTTTGGTTACTACCACGGACAGTCTAGGTTGGTGCCTCATGAACACAATTTTTTATATTATGTGATGTTGTTCATTGATGATGCTTGTATGGTTGTCTCATGTGCATATTGTTGTTACTACTAGAGTTATTTGGTTTGATATGTTTGTCTAAGGAGACTGGTTGATGCTTGGCTTAATATGTTACTTGTTTTTGATGCGAGAGGAATGGATGCTTGTTGAGGTGTATTAATTTTCAGCCATGCATGATTTATTGTTGTCTTAGCTAATGGAGTTCACCATTTTCCATTGACGTCAAGGGGAGATCGTAAAGGAGATTGTCTAGAAATTGTGTGTGGTTGCAATTAATGCAAAATGGGGAGATTGTTGGCATTATGGCTTGTGAAGTTGCAACTGGCTTGTATTGGAATTGATGTCAACCTTGTATCATGTGTTCCAGATGTTTAGTGATGCTTATGCTTGATTGGTTGTAGCTAGTTGTATTGACATTTATGTCAAGCTTGTGATGCCTTGTGATGATCTAGATGGTCCATTGATGTCAACCTCATGATGGTATTTAAAATGGCATTGATGTAGGATGATGGTATTGGTATGGCATGATTCTTGGATAGGTGTTAGAGATATTCATGCTCCATGTTGATTTGTTTGGAAGACCTGGTATCATGTTCATGTTCATTTTCATGACTTCTTGTAGAGGTGGTTCAGACTTATGGCAATGTTACAAAGGTGCTATAGAGTTGCGCAGAGATATTGGAGGTTGTGTAGATGTCTAAGGAGAGGATGTAAACTAGCTTCGAGGAATTAACATTAGTCAACGTTGGAAGCATTGACATGATGAATTAAATCCTTCATATAGCTTGATAATATGGTGTAGTCTTTCTAGAAGCTTGGGAGATGGTTGCAAGTACAAAGACATAAATTTTGGAAGTTTTGAGCTGAGCTGACTCAGTTTTGGGGATGAAATAAATGTAGCACAAGTTTCCAATGCATGTTGAGTGTTTAAACACATGTTACCTTCATTAGTGTTATGTTACCTCTACCATGAATGCACTTCTCGAAGGAAAGAACAACATTACCCCATGTAAACTCTATTTTCTCACATTCCTCACATATAAAGTGTTTTATAGAGGTTGAAGCAATGGTAATTCCCCATGGTATGGCTTGGAAACTTTTATGGAAATAATCCATAGCTCGAATAAGTGGTTAAAGTGTGGACTCATTGGTTATTTGAGTAGTGGATGTGGTGGACATATTGTTTAGTCAATTTAGTGTTCCTAAATTGATATCATTAATTGTCAACCCGGGGCTCGTAAGTTGATGAAGTGAAGGTGTACTATATGTACTTAAGCAACCTCTTAGAGCTTTTTGTCGTTTGGGGTGTTGTTTGTGGTTAATTTTATCTTCCTAAGATGGAGTGATGATTATGAACAGATGAGTGAAAGTGTGTGTAAGGTGAATTCTAGATGAGTGAGGGTGTGTGATTAGTGGTTTCTAACTACTTGCTGAAAAGGAAAAGCTTGAAAGAAATAAATAACTTGCAATGAACTGAAAGAAAAGAACCACTTTCTAATGGCATTAGACACCATTCATGCTGCTGCAAATAAAAAGTAAGAAAATCACTTTAAAAACCAATGATAATGTTTATCTCTTCCTAACTCTCTGCTTCTAACACATAGTACTGTGTAAAACACGATTAGGAAGTAGCTAAAGATGAGTTAGAAAAGTGATCAAAAATGAGAAAAATCTACTTTAAAGACTAGTTATAATGTTTTGCTCTTTCTAACTCTCTTCTTCTATCATATGGTACTATGTAAAGCACGATTAGAAAGTAGTTAAAGATTAGTCTAAAAAGTACTCAATGCCAGCTGTAAGTTATTAATATTCTGATCTCTAAAAGATAAACAATTTGTGATAAAGAGACCATTCATATGTTAGCAGACAACTTTGAGAAATTAAACTAAAAATCAGCTATGAAAATAAAGTAAAGGCAGCAACTTTGAATCTGTCAACTGAAACTACCACTAGATATAAAGCAAATACATAAACACAAAAACAATCCCGGGTTAAAAACCTGCAAAAGAACAATACTGATCAGCTTAAAATAAAGGCTGGAAATAAAATAACATGAAAGTGAATCAAGCTGTACATGTTTCAAAGAAAAGGAAATGCTGAATGGAAAATAAGGAAATGCTGAACATAAAATACTATACAAGGGCAGTCATGAACAGGGGCCCTCCATTCATACAACCCAAAGAAGACTCAAGGAATTGAAAACGTCAGAACATCACTGCTTCTATTACTCCATGTGCAGAAAATTACAGTCAAGAGTGCTAGAACAGCACTATCAAAACAGAGTCTTGAAATGCACTAAAATTATAACAGGTTCATAAAACACAGCAACTAAAAGTAACCTTAAGCGTATGCAAATGCTAGTTTTTATAGGCATCTAAACGATTGCCTAATGCGGAAAGCTAGAAACTGAAAAATAAACTAACTGTCATGCGTAATTAAGGTTCAATAACACGTCATAAGCCTCGTGGATGAGCTGGAGGTTCTGGTCGTTATGGGCATTGAATCCAGAGTTGGATTATGTCCCCCACAGCCTGCGTAAGATGGAAAAATCACCGTTTGAACTGACGTGACCCAACAGCTTACGCATCACCGTTAAGCTGCCTTTGTTGACCGTAACTTGACCCTCGTTGACCGGAGGTACAGATGACGTGGCTAGCTGAATCAATAGCACAGGAACCTCAAGCACCTATATTCCAACGTGCCCATGTGGCTCGTTTTGCAAAATGACACGTGGAACCTTGAGATTAACAAAAAGGCTGCGGAATCATCAGATGGCTGCGGAATCGCCAGATAGCTGCGGAATCTCTGCAAATATGTCAAAATCTAAACAAAACAGTCACACATTAGCAAAGCTCACTTGATCATGCTTAATGACATCTAATGTAATGATCTGGGTGGTTTCACAATGAAAATGAGGCAAAAGAGAGAGGTAAGTGATGAAAAACAGTAGGTAATAGTGGATGATGAGGTGTAAGTTAGAGGCTCTACATACACCCACTACGAGGGCATTGCATGTCCTCATGCAAAAACACTGCTTAATCAACCTGCTGAGATGCCTCTGCCAAGACATCTAATCTCCTCTTCTTCCTCTGTGTGGCCACATTGACTCTTGGTCTTTTCATCAGACATCTGAATTTTAAATTGATCAAAGCTCTGTTTAACTTCCTGCATCTCTTCTTGAGCTTTTTGTTTTCCTTTTGCCAAAGGCCCATATGAAGCAGGGTATTATCTTGGATCATCTTATCCACTTTAGCTTGCTCTTTCAATTTTTCATTTTCTTGCATGATATGGCGATTTAGAACCTCAATCTCAAAAATTTCCTGTTTTAATGAGTGAACTTGTTGCTCCAAAGGTTGAACATTGCTTGGGCTAGCAGCTGCTTGCTCCAACGTCTCCAGATAATTATAAACTTTCTGCTGATCCGGGTCAACCTCAGGTGACTTCTTTGGACTCAGTTCATACTCAAATTCAGATCCATGTTCATGCTCAGGTTCACGCTCAAAAGGACTCTCCTCACATGGAGGCCTAGTCTCAACATACTCAGCGTGTGGAGGACTTGTAGCAACCTTTTCAGGTGTGCTCAAGTCAATGATGAGTGACTTTTTACCTTTTGTGGCCCCTACTTTATCTTGTATCCTTCTACTCCTTCTCACGGTGGTAGTGCTCTGTTTTTCTTTTTGTACCTTTTGCTTCTGTTTTTCCACCTTTTTGGAAAGGGCAGTTTCATGGAGTTTGGCCATTCTTTGAGCTAAGGGCTGAGTGTCTTCCTCACTAGAATTCTCAAGAGTGAGGTAGGTTTCTTGGACTACAACTTTGCCTTTATCTTTCTTTTGTTTCTTCCTTCTCTCTTTTCTCTTTTGAGCAACTTCCTGGACAAGTTCTGCAAGGGTTTCTGTGATGACTCTTTGAGCTGTTTGATCAATGTCCACAGCAGGCTCAAGATCAATTTCATGTTCAGAATGATGTACATCAATTTCTTCTTCAATCTGTTCTTGGACAGTTTCCTCTTGGACAACAGTTTCAGGGGTAGCCTCTTTTCTTTTTCTTCTACTCTTTCTAGGCACAGAGGTTTCTCCTGCTTCTTCAAAATGGTTTCTCACAAGAAATCTCTCCCAGGTATCTCTTTTTGCTTTCAACTGTTCTTCAACTAGCATCTTAACAAGACCATGATGATACAGATGTGATTCAATGTTTCTTGGGTTCCTTTGGACAATTGAACACATTTTTCTAAGACTTGAGAGTAGAAAATATGGAAGGTTAATATCATCTCCTAGGAAATGCATCATGACCTTTGCATGGTAAACATATAAGACTCCAAATCTTCCCTCACAAGTGAAGAATTTTTGCACTAATAAGAGTAAAGTTGTCCATTCTTCCTTAACATAAGAAACAGGAATCCCTTTTGTAAAGATGCTGGTATCCATACCTGGGTTCTTTAAGATTTGCTTCCACTGTTGATCTTGAACTGACCGGTTCTTAAACCATCTTTCTCCAGTCTGTGGGAGTGAGGTAGCTTGTGCTATGCTGCTCTCAGTGACTGTGAACTTTAAATCCCCTATCTCCACTTGATTATCTTTATCTCTGAAGGACCGTGCAAAGGCCTTCGTAACCTCTTTGTGGTAACCTCTGAACTTCTGGATGCATTGTAGCCAGTTTGCTTTTTGCAACGCTTCTTTAACCTGAGGATATCCCTCTAGAAATTTTGAACCCTCTGGTTCTGCCCTTAAGAGTTTCCCCATTGGCTCTACGGCTCTGTTCTAAAACACGGCTTCAATAGTGGCCTTAACACAGTAAATTCACGGCTCTGTTCTAGAACTTTGTGGAAAAGGAGGTTACACGGCTTCAGCAATAGCCTTAACACAGTAAATTTACGGCCTTGACACAGTGGATTTACGGCCTTAACACAGAGGATTACGGCCCTTGACTCTTGATACAGCTGTAACAGACTTTCACTGGTGATCAGAATTAGCAGAGAGGAATAAAACAGAGTATGGTTAATGGTGGCAGCGTAGTGAGCACAGCGTGAATGGAATGAAACAACGTGGAAATGAAACAGCGTGAATGGAATGATATGAGCGTAGGAGGGTAGAAGGGTTATGAAATGATGAGTAGAAATGGTTAGGTCCTTAGGTTTCGGGCGTAGATTTACACTTGGCTGCGGGATTATGTCATAGAGAGACGTAGTACAGTAGGCTACGTCACTTAGGTACGAAAGCCTTAATGAAAGAAGCAGCCGCAAGTGAATTTCAAAATCGTGGTAATCAAGGACTGATAGATTTGGGAAATACGTGGATGTATGGTCGCATGATAGGGAAAACTGGTAATCATTACATTTAGTGGCAAAAAACATAACCCATAAAACTTTGCAAAATGAGATAATAGTAAGTTTAGGATTTAAATCATACCTCAGATCCGTGCTTGGATTTGCTTTTGATGATTTTCCACTAACCCTTCATTGATTTATTGCTGTTGCATGACTCTTTCCCATTTATTGTTGATGACTTCTGAACTGTAAAAAATTTTCAAACAGACCGTGTTTTTCTTATGCAGGTGCAAAGGGCTGCGGAATGGCTGAATGGCTGCAGAATTGCCAAACAGCTACGGAAACTGCAGTGGTAACCTCCGGCTGCACAAAAACAACTTTAGCTATCTAAAAATGACTTTATTGATGGAATGGAATGTAGTGAACGGATGGATGGATGAAAAAAAAAATGAAGTGGAGTGAAAATGAATGAAATGGTGGATGAAATGGTAGTAATGATGAAAATGAGATCGAATAAGGGAAGAAAGAGAGATTTTTTTTAGAAAATATGAGGTGTCACGTGACCCTGATTTTCACCTCAGATTTTCTGCATAGGACTACCAATCAGAGACTGGTTTTCAGGCCTATACACATTTTTTTTTTTTTTTTTTTCAAAAACCAAAGATTAGGTTGATGGAGGAGAAGAATCCTTCTCCACCAACCTGATTGCAGAATCTTCTTTAAACAACTTGACAAACTCTTCTTTTGAGAATGGCTTTTGGTAGATCTTCAAGCGATGGCCATTCACAATAAGAGGAGTATGAAATTCATCAATAGTTTTTACTCGAACTACTCCATTGCTAAAGACTTCATCAATCTCATATGGCCCAAGCCAATGAGTTTGAAACTTCCCTTTGAAGTCTTTGAACTTTGAATCAAACAATAGAGCCCAATCTCCTTTCTGAAACTTTCTTTCTTTGATATGATGATCATGCCATTTAGATCTTTGGTGCTGAACTAGATCGGTCCTTAGAATTGCATCTTGTCTTATTTCATCTAGCTCATTCAGTTGGTCCATTCTGTGTTTTTGGGCTTCTGAGAGGCTCATTCCCAATTGGACTCCCATCTTGAAGGTCTTGATTTGGAACTCAATAGGAAGCAGGACTTCCTTCCCCTAAACAAGTTCATAGGGAGAATGTCCTGTTGTGTTCTTCCATGTAGTTCTATAGGCCCATAAGGCTTCAGGAAGCCTTTCCGCCCAATCTCTTCTATGAAGATGAACAATCTTGGTGATAATGCCTTCAAGAACTTTATTGGTAGATTCCACTTGGCCATTTGATTGTGGATGGTATGGAGTAGAAGTTCTGTGCTTGATCTTATATTCCTCCATCAGCTTCTCCATCAATTTAGAGGTAAACTGGCTGCCCTGATCTGTCACAATTTCCCTTGGGACACCAAAACGAGTGAAAATATCCTCAAAAAGAAATTGAACAACTGAATTTTCAGTGGCAGAAGGTAATGCTTTCGCTTCTACCCACTTAGTAACATAGTCAGTACAAACCAATATATACTTCTTTTTCTTTGATGGTGGATTAATTGGTCCAACGAAATCTAGAGCCCATTTCTCAAAGGGTTCGATGCATACCTGAGGCTGTAGAGGCATTTCATTTGAAGGAGTTGGTTTCCCAACTCTTTGGCAGCTGTCACACCTTCTAACATACTACTTTGCATCTTTAAAGAGAGAAGGCCAATAATATCCTAGAGAAAGGATTTTATAGGCTGTCCTCTTGTCAGCAAAGTGCCCGCCGCATGGTTCATCATGACATGCCTTAAGGATGTCAGGCATTTCATCTTCTCGAACACACCTTCTGATTATACAATCTGGCCCTGTTTTGAACAATTCATTAGAAATCCAAGAAAAATGTGAACTCTCCTGAATGATTTTCCTTTTCTCATTAGGAAATAAGTGTAGAGGTAGCTTCCCTGTAACTAGATAATTAGCCATATCTGCATACCAAGGAGTTTTGGTAGTCACTGCAAACAAGTATTCATCTGGAAACTTATCTTCTACTGGAGAATCTTCATTAGTGTTTTGGATTCTAGACAAGAAATCAGCTACTGTGTTTTGTTTTCCAGGTCTATCTAACACAGTAATGTTGAATTCTTGTAAAAGTAAAAGCCATCTTGTAACTCTACCATTAGTGACAGGTTTGTTCATTAAATATCTTATGGCAGAGTGATCAGTATGGACAAAGGTTTCATAGCCGGTTATGTAGTGTCTAAACTTATTGATCGCATGTACCATAGCTAAGAACTCTTTTTCTGTAACAGTATAATTTAACTCAGTGGGAGTCAAATTCTTACTTGTGTAATAAATGGCATAAGGGATCAAGTCCTTTTGTCCCAAAACAACTCCTAGAGCTGTATCTGAAGCATCAGTAGAAATGTGGAAAGGGAGTTTCCAATTTGGCCCCCTTAAGATGGGTGCTTCAGATATTCTAGTCTTTAAAGCTTCAAAAGCAGATTGACACTCAGGATCCCATTTGAACTCACAGTCCTTGGTAAGCAATTTGAAAAGAGGGGATGCTATCTTAGTGAAGTTTTCAATAAATCTTCTGTAATACCCAGTAAACCCAAGAAAACTTCTAACATCCTTCTGGCAATTTGGAATAGGTAACTTAGAGATGACCTCAACTTTGGATCTATCAACCTTAATCCCATCTCCTGAAATATGATGTCCTAAAACAATCCCTTCAGTAAACATCATAAAACACTTTTCATGACTTAAAGAAAGATTTGTTTCCTTACATCTTACCAGTACGTTTTCCAAATTTTCCAAAGATTCTTCAAATGTATTACCATACACTGTGAAATCGTCCATGTATACCTCTACACAATCATGAATCAGATCTGAAAAGATTCCTAGTACAACCCTTTGAAATGTAGCGGGTGCATTGCACAATCCAAAAGGAAGTACTCGGTAGGCAAAAGTTCCCCAAGGACAAGTAAATGTGGTTTTGTCTTGATCTTCAGGTGCTACCTGAATTTGATTATACCCACTAAAACCATCCAAGAATGAGAAATACTTTTTACCTGCTAAAGTGTCTAGTACCTGATCAATAAAAGGTAGAGGGAAATGATCCTTTAAGGTTGCCTTGTTCAATTCTCGATAATCAATGCAAACTCTCCATTTACCATTCTTTTTGGGCACTATAACCAAGGGAGAAACCCATTGGCTATCTGAAATGGGGTAAATGAAGTTTACCTTGAGCAATTTCTGAAGTTCTTCTTTCACGATTTCCCTAAGGTTTGGATTCATCCGTCTTTGTGGTTGCCTAATAGGTCTGCTGTTTTCTTCAATATAGATGTGATGAATACAAGTCTTAGGATCGATTCCTTTCATGTCAGTGTATTCCCATGCAAATGCTGTAGAATGCTTTTGCAAAAGTTTGGTTAACTCTTCTTGTTGTGGTCTTTCCAAGTTTCTGTTAATGTTCAAAGTTTTTCCTGGAAGGATTTCAACTGTAGAACTACCAAACTCTTCCATTGAGAAGAGAGACATCTGTCTAGAGGAGAGATATTCAATGTCTGCATCTATCTGAAAATGTGCAGAGTCATATTCTAAAGATACTTCAAAATTTTCTAATGTATTTAGAATTTGACTATCCTCACTAATCTCAGAGATGGTTAAAACAGGTTGTATAGTATCTTCATCCTCTACCCATTCATCTTCTCCTATTTCTGTTATAGCTTTTGCTGGGGGATACAAGTTGAATTTCTTGGTGGAATTACCATCTGATATATACATGTCCCCAGACCTACAACTGATGAAAGCATCAGCTGTTGCCAGCCAAGGTCTTCCTAAGATAAGAGGATGTCCTCCTAGATTGTTCTTGGGAGTTAAAATCATAAAATCAACTGGATATTCCCAAGAGTCTAGAGAGACTGGAATGTCTTCCAATACACCATCAGGTTTAATGATTGATCTATCTGCAAGTTGCAGCAAAGTAGGTGTAAAGAGAAGGTTAGGAAGTTTTAACTGATCCATGGTCTGTCTACTCATGATGTTGATAGCGGCTCCTAAGTCAATCAAAGTATTTGGGATTTCAACCCCATTAATATGAGTTTTGACAATAGGACTACCGGGATCCACATACTTTTGCATGGTAATTTTACCCATCATAATGTTTGCAATTTTTCCAACTAGATGTATCCTTTTGGTATCTCTAGTTCTTTTTACTGTTTTCTTCAAACTCAACTCCTTTATTATCTTTGCTAGAATGGGAATTTCCTTAATGGCTTGTAACAAGGGGATCTTGATACAGACATTCTTCAATTCATCTAGAAAGCTATAGTCAGGCAACCATATTTGCTTTTCCACTCCTTTGTCAATTTGTAACCTTTCAGGAAAAGGAGGTGTAGCTAAAGGTGTAGGTTGCTCAACTATGGGAGTTGTAGAAGTTGATTCTTTTTCTTTTTCTTTTTGGATATTTTGGTTTTGAAGTGATACTTCAGAACCCTTATTGACTTTGAGAGATTCTTCCTCAGAAATGCTTGGTTGTTGAACACTTGTAGAAGGTTGGTCTAGGATTCTACCTGATCTGAGTTGTACTTCATTGAGAGGAACAACCATATAGGTAGGGAATGGTTGACCTTCCATCATGTAAGCATTTTGAGGGTTCCTATTATTTGGATTTGGTAATGGCTGAGAGGGAAGTTGATTTGATTTATGCTGGGATTGAAGTGATAGTTGAGAATTTTGATTTTGTGGAGGAGGTTGTTGTTGTTGAGGGTATGGGAATGATAGTTGTTGACCTTGATTTGGAAGTTGTGGGGCTTGTTGATTCTGAAATGATGGAGGATATTGATAGAATTGAGCAAATCTCCCATAAGGATTTTGCATGCTTTGCATCCATGCTTGAAAAGCATTTTGAGGTTGAGGCCAAGGTTGTTGCCAAGGATTCCAATTTGGTTGGGATTGAGAATTCATAGAGTTGTTAAACCCTTGATTCTGTTGTCCTTGCCAAGGTCTCCTTGCAATAAAACAGAGAGATTCAAGTGTATCTGGATCCTCTTGAAAGACTGCTTTGAGGCCAGGAATTGAAGGACAATCCTTGGTCTCATGAGTTTCTGAGCAAATTACACATGTTTCTACAACGTGTGCATCTAAGGGACATTCCCTTAAAGCATGTTTCTTTCTACACTTCGGGCAAAAGATAGCCAAAGCCTCAGCTTCTGCTTTTTGTTTATTGTGAATCTTAAGGGTATCAAGTTGTTCACTAAGACTCCCTAAGATGTCAGTTTTAAATTCATCAAGCATACTGCCGATTTCAGCCCTACTCACTGATCCTGTTGCAGATTTATTTGCTCTAAGGAGAGAAGGATCTCTAGGCCCTTTTTGAGTTTTCGATTTGCCCCTTGAGAGATGGATACAGAGTTCTGCTATATCATTGAGTGAAAGTTGAGAAATATCCCCTTTCCCCATCATGTTTAAGATATCTATCCATTCATCCCTAATGGCTTTTAATAAGAGGGCTTTTAAGGTCTCTTCATCCAAGCTACTCATTTTTTCTCTTTTCAAATTATATTGAAATCTTTCAAGTAAATCTTCTAAGCTCTCATCTTCTCTTTGCATCATTTTAAATACCTCGTCCTTGTGATTAGTAGGCATACAGTAGTCAAAATACCTATCCAAAAAGGTTTGTTTCATTTCATCCCAAGTCCTAATGGATTGAGTGAGTAACCCCATGAACCATTTCAAAGCTTGATCTTTTAATGTTGAGGGGAACAATTTGAGTTTCTGAGTATCATCCAGATAGTCATAAGTTCGACACACAACTTCAGGATCCTCAGTCCTTAACCCATGGAAGTTAGGGAGGACAGATGGTGATATGTTTTTCATGGTGGCTCGGGAATCCTCATTAACAATGGGAAACCCAAATGAATTATCCCCATCTCTATTTCCTCCTCCAAGGGGACCTCTACCTCCATTATTGTTATTGTTGTTTCCTCCTCCTCCTCTACCTCTACCTCTACCCCTACCACCTCCTTCTTCTTCTGCCATGACGATTCTCCTAGGGATTTCAAAATCTTCTGGTTCCTCTACAAAGGGTGAATGAGAAGAGATCTCTCCTTCTTCTTCAGGTGATTCTACTTCCTCAATTACAATTGGTCTTCCTGTAGGAGAAAGAGAAGAGTCTCTTCCTGGTTCAAACTCAATAGAAGGTGTAGGAGAGTCAACTCTTGGCTCTTGAATTCCAGGAATTCTAGGACTAGGAGTTTCGGTTGGAGATAAGGGAGGTGTCTCTTGTCTATTCCTTGAAGCAGATGGACTTGTAAAAATTGAACTTCGAGCTCTAGCTAAAAACCTTCCTCTAGAATCTCTAGCTCTATGCATGTCATTTTTTATTATTTCCTTCAAGTCAAGTTAATAGTTCTTTTTCTGATCTTCCAGTTCACTCTAGGTGCAAGAAGAGAGCATACTCAAGAAACTACCAAATCAATAACTTTCTCTTTTCTGATCCTCCAGATCACCTTGCAGTGCAAGAGGAGAGCATACATTGATAGGTTATCAACTTCTTTCCTTGAAATTTTTATGTTTTTTTTTTCTAAGAATATGGCTACTTAATTTCACTTCCCCGGCAACGGCACCAAAATGTTTAGTCAATTTAGTGTTCCTAAATTGATATCATTAATTGTCAACCCGGGGATCGTAAGCTGATGAAGTGAAGGTGTACTATATGTACTTAAGCAACCTCTTAGAGCTTTTTGTCGTTTGGGGTGTTGTTTGTGGTTAATTTTATCTTCCTAAGATGGAGTGATGATTATGAACAGATGAGTGAAAGTGTGTGTAAGGTGAATTCTAGATGAGTGAGGGTGTGTGATTAGTGGTTTCTAACTACTTGCTGAAAAGGAAAAGCTTGAAAGAAATAAATAACTTGCAATGAACTGAAAGCAAAGAACCACTTTCTAATGGCATTAGACACCATTCATGCTGCTGCAAATAAAAAGTAAGAAAATCACTTTAAAAACCAATGATAATGTTTATCTCTTCCTAACTCTCTACTTCTAACACATAGTACTGTGTAAAACACGATTAGGAAGTAGCTAAAGATGAGTTAGAAAAGTGATCAAAAATGAGAAAAATCTACTTTAAAGACTAGTTATAATGTTTTTCTCTTTCTAACTCTCTGCTTCTATCATATGGTACTATGTAAAGCACGATTAGAAAGTAGTTAAAGATTAGTCTAAAAAGTACTCAAAGCCAGCTGTAAGTTATTAATATTCTGATCTCTAAAAGATAAACAATTTGTGATAAAGAGACCATTCATATGTTAGCAGACAACTTTGAGAAATAAAACTAAAAATCAGCTATGAAAATAAAGTAAAGGCAGCAACTTTGAATCTGTCAACTGAAACTACCACTAGATATAAAGAAAATACATAAACACAAAAACAATCCCGAGTTAAAAACCTGCAAAAGAACAATATTGATCAGCTTAAAATAAAGGCTGGAAATAAAATAACATGAAAGTGAATCAAGCTGTACATGTTTCAAAGAAAAGGAAATGCTGAATGGAAAATAAGGAAATGCTGAACATAAAATACTATACAAGGGCAGTCATGAACAGGGGCCCTCCATTCATACAACCCAAAGAAGACTCAAGGAATTGAAAACGTTAGAACAACACTGCTTCTATTACTCCATGTGCAGAAAATTACAGTCAAGAGTGCTAGAAAAACACTATCAAAACAGAGTCTTGAAATGCACTAAAATTATAACAGGTTCATAAAACACAGCAACTAAAAGTAACCTTAAGCGTATGCAAACGCTAGTTTTTATAGGCATCTAAACGATTGCCTAATGCGGAAAGCTAGAAACTGAAAAATAAACTAACTGTCATGCGTAATTAAGGTTCAATAACACGTCATAAGCCTCGTGGATGAGCTGGAGGTTCTGGTCGTTATGGGCATTGAATCCAGAGTTGGATTATGTCCCCCACAGCCTGCGTAAGACGGACAAATCACCGTTTGAACTGACGTGACCCAACAGCTTACGCATCACCGTTAAGCTGCCTTTGTTGACCGTAACTTGACCCTCGTTGACCGGAGGTACAGATGACGTGGCTGGCTGAACCAATAGCACAGGAACCTCGAGCACCTATATTCCAACGTGCCCATGTGGCTCGTTTTGCAAAATGACACGTGGAACCTTGAGATTAACAAAAAGGCTACGGAATCATCAGATGGCTGCGGAATCGCCAGATAGCTGCGGAATCTCTGCAAATATGTCAAAATCTAAACAAAACAGTCACACATTAGCAAAGCTCACTTGATCATGCTTAATGACATCTAATGTAATGATCTGGGTGGTTTTACAATGAAAATGAGGCAAAAGAGAGAGGTAAGTGATGAAAAACAGTAGGTAATAGTGGATGATGAGGTGTAAGTTAGAGGCTCTACACATATCTAGTTAAATAGAGGAGAAAATACATCATTGTGAGTCTAGATGGTTGAGTGTAGGGCAAGCAGAAGTCAGTGCAGAAAAAGGAGGTCAAGCTCTTTCAACAGGTTCGAATTTAGAGGTTGAGGTACTGAAGGATGTGCACACACAATGATAATGAAAAAAATTAGAGAGAAGAGAGGTACATAGAGAGGCCAGTTTCAGTAAAGTAAGAAACTCTGAAGTATGTTGCAGATTTTTAAAGCATATTTTTGTAGTAGAACATCTGATTATGTAGATTAGAGTGTGATGGTACAGGTGGAGAACTTAATGTAGGGTAGAGATAGAGAGATTAATGTAGTTGAATTTTAATGTGATTTATATTTTTTGTGATTGCAGGGGCAGATTTCATTTGTTTAGTTATAGAATTTCTTTGTATGGCTGATTTTCAGTTGTTTTGTTGTAGCATTGCTTTCTATGGTCCATCTATTATTGTTTGGAAACTGTAAAGTTACCAATGGAATTTCGATGTATGAGTTTTGTAAGTTTCTGTATAGTTGTGTTGCGACCACTTTTTTCTCGATTAGAGAGCATATTTTTTGTGGTTTTTTTATTTAATTTATTGGTGGTGTCTTGTTCTTGAGATTGAGATTGCAAAGTTGAGTCATGTTGAGGATAGAATCTGAGGATCCAGTTTGAAAATGTATGAAATCAGGGTCCTCATAGCATAGAGGAGGAGTAGCCTCATGAAGTTAGAGCAGTGATTTTGTGGCGACGTTATATTGGAAGTAGTATCTCAATCCAATGGTGGTTGGAGAGCTGAATGGGTGTTGGGAGAGGCTCATTGGTCATGGTGGTGTCTAGTGGATGGTTGTCTATAGATTCGTGTGAGAAAAGTCTTCCTAGATGATGATAGGGATTGAGTCTCCTAGTTGATGGGTGTCAGCTAATAGTATATGAGGTCTAGTCTCATGGATGATGGGTGTCATATAATGTTGGGCCTCACAAATGCCATAATTACCTTGTCCCATTTCTTAATTTTAATATTTATTTCTTATCTTTTTCTATATTTTTTATATATTTATTTGTATAATATAATATTTTGAAATATTTAGTTAATTTTAATAATTTATCTTTGTTGATAAATCAATTTAGTGATAAAAGAACTTATTTTCTCATGTCTAGATTTTCTTTCTAACAGCTGGAGTTTGATGTTGTTTCTTGAAATGTTCCCAAAAGAATCAAAAAGCGCGATGTTGTCCCTACTAACATGAGAAAAATTAGTGAAGTTGATTTCTATCTGAATGAGATTGTTTGGGACGATTCCTATGTTATTTCATATCGACGATATTAAGCCTTTTTGTAACTGAAATGGGCATCTTGAGAAACTTTAGTTTCTCATTATTTCTCTCTATTGAGAAGATTTGTTTTTTTTTTTCTCATTCATGATTGTAGTATAAAGTTGGAGACTTATGTTCCAAACATATGATTTTTTTAATGTAATATTTTGTGATACATATTTTGAAAAAACTCATTCAACACTATAGTCATTCTCTTCTGAATATAAGGAAGGTTTCTTTCACCAAAAGTTAGTTTATTTGTCTAATCTCTCTTTCAATACAGTCTTATTCCAGTGCTCTGGGCCCACTTTTGGAAGAATATTTGTCTTCATTTGTACTATTAGTTTTGTGTTCTACTATTCGATGTTATATACCTGTTAGATTAATTTTGAGATTCAATGTTTATTTGATAATCAAAATGTTTCTTTTAGATAATTTAGTTTACAATCATTGTTTCTTTCTTGTTGTTCTTTGAAGGTTATTTTTAGAGAATTACTATTCTTGAAATAATATAACATCTTTTCATGTTATTTGTTTCTTTCCATTACTTAGAATACAGTTTCTTGGTGTTGTTTATCTGATTTAGAGATTTCTTTTCCTTAGGTAGCAACTTAGTATTAGATATATCTCTTTGCTGTTTCTTGCCACATAGTAAGTAGAATTTAATATTTTCAGACGATTTCTAGGAAGTACTAGTTGCTTGCAGGTTATATCTTTTAATGTGTGATTTAAGTTAAGAGCTAATTCCTTTATTGTTGTTCCTTTAGTTACTTCTTTAGTTAGTTTGTAGAACTTCCTCTTGCATAGACTTTGTGGACAACCTTGAAATAAAAAGATGAAACATCATGTTGATAATTTAATGTGTGGTAGTTAGTTTCTCTTTTAGATCAATTTATTGTCTCAACATTTTGGCATCGTTGCTGGGGATTTCGTCCAAAGGGAGTGCCATTATAGTTACATATCTGATCTTTTTAGGGTTGGATATTGAGGACAAAAGGGAATATCTTTTGCACACTCCCTAGTAATTAGAAACGTGTGGCAGTGTCTTCCCTCATTTGACAAATCTAGCATTGTGTAGTGTGTATGACTATGAAAAATGCTAAAGATAGGAACCAAGTAGCAATAGATGAAAATCCCACTTCAAAGGGTACTAAAAGAAAAGGTCAAGTTGGATTTGGGTGAGAAACCTTCATAGACGATATCATTCGAAAGGAATAATCTCAGGCCTTGGTAGGACCTCAAACGATATCCAGAAAAGGCTCTAATATTATCTTCCCTCTAGTAGCAGAATATTTCGTTGTGACTAATGCCAAGATTCGTGACAAAACAATATGGTCATGCCAGAGCCTCCAAGATATATAAAAAATGTACCTTGATCCTTTTAGCAAGATCGAGGAACACTCTGGCAACTTAAATGAAGGAGGAGGTGAGACAAGCAATCCATATCTTCAATCTCCTAAGAAAGAATCTCTTGGGACACTTATTACAATGGAAGGAGCTAAAATTCCTAATTTGTGTAGCATTGAAGTCCTAGACTAGGTTTAGTGTCTCATAACCACACCGATACGTTTTAGTTAGTAGCTCTTGATTTTAGAATTCCTGAAGGGTACTCGTCAATTTTTAACTAAATGGCAGGACAAGTATCAGGTACACATGTCAACCATAGAATACCCCATTTTCAATATTCAAGCTAATGCAACTATGAAGGCCATTCCACTTCAAAATTTTCCAAATTTTCACGGAATTACCTATGAATAATTAGACACATTTATGTTTGAATTTGATGTATTATGTAAGGTATATGATTACACTACTAAGCCCCCAAAACTAAATGTGTTCCCTTCCACTTTGAAGGGAGAAACATTAAGTTGGTTTATGGGATTGGGGGGTGGCATTATTAATTCATTAGACAAGATGAAACATGCCTTAGTAAATACCAAGATTATTGTCTATTTCAGGACTTAAGGGAAGAAATATTTAAAATTAAATTTAAGGAAGATGAAACTGTAGAGGAATACATTGAGAGGTTTCAATATAACTTACAGAGATCACCCTACACTACTCTAGTTAAGGAAGTATTGAAAACTGTGCTAATTAGGGGGATCAAGGATGAATGGATAGAAACACTCAACCTAGTGGGAAACGATGATATTTCTAAAGAAGAATATGATGATATTGTGAAATTGTGTATTAGGTTCTCACGTGAGAGTACACGAACCAAGACTGTTATTCATGATCCTCTTAGTAGAATCAACAGGACTACAAGCGGAGGAGTCACATGTGCAGTAATTGGTAATTTGTTAGAAAATTTTAAAATTGATTAATTAAACACATTGACTAGATAATTGGATGTCATGTAGGTAAAAAAGAAGCAGGTTGAAGCAAACCAAGCATTAGCACTATTATGTCCTCGATTTAAATGAAAGCATCACCGTAAAGAATTCCCATTGTATACATTTGAAATTTGTGCTATCTACACACAGGATCATGTGACTGATCAATGTCCCTTTTTCCCTAGGTCAAAGGCCATGTTTAAAGAAGTCCGAGAATATCTAGAGCCTACATTCTTCATGGTACAATGATGACAATGGAAAAATCGCCCTACCGATATCACTCAAGGCCCCTCCATGTTTTTTACGGACAGTGTAATCAAGAACAATTTCCCAGACTAACCTAGTAGGGTCTAGAACAAGCCTGACAACCCCAGTCATATCCCGCATCACCTTGGCCAAACTAGTCATTTCCTGCACCTCCATGGCCAAATCAACAATTCAGTGCACCTTCATGGTAGAATCCACAAGGTAATCCATATCTTGCGCAATGGTAAAACCAACCCATGCAAGGACCAATATGGTCCCAAAGTTGGCACTGCCCTATAAGACCCATTAACCAATCAACAAGAATGTTTCCAAAATCGTAACCACAATTACCATGATTACAACCTCTAGTATAGTTACCCATGAACACCTCACCTTCATTATGCCCCCAACTATTTTTAGAGCCAAACCAAAACCCAATGATAGAACTGTGTAGTTTTTAGAAATACTTGAAACTTTTGACTATTATCCTTCATCTTTAGAATGCAATGAACTTCATCTAAGATCTGGACAAACCATTTTCCCATAAGACCCTTCAACAAATCTGGAAAAGCCAAAAGATGAAAATCTTGCTAAAGAGAAGCATCAATTGGAAACACCTCCCTATAATGTAATTATAACTGAGACAAAATCACCTAGAGAAATGTCTAAGAACTAAGCACCTTGAAAAAATCCAAACGTTTCTCCCCCATTTCCTGAAATACTGGACATAGTAAGGCCACCCACATACCCCAAATTTGATATTGTATGAGAACCACATAATTTGCGTATTAAAATTCCCCTTCTTCAATCTATCAAAGATATACCAATCTATGCTAATACCATCAAAGAACTATGTGTTAACAAACCCAAAAGGAAACCAAAAGATTCTACTACAGTCCATGTCCTTGGGAAACTCTCTAATCTTATTTTAGGAAAGAAGATACCCATCAAATACGATGATCTTGGAAATCCAGTGCTCACCATTTAGATTTAGGGACTTAGCTTTCTAGATACCTTAGTGGACTTAGGAGATGCTATAAATATCATAACACTTGACACTTGCATCCTCCTTGGAATAACCATGTTAAATCTAAAACCAATTATGTTGGAGCTAGCTGACAAAGAAGTCACAAAACTAGAAGGAACCCTCGATAATGTTATCATCTATGTGGAATACTGGGAATACCCAATAGATTTTTTGGTTCTTAGTACAAGAAATAAATTGGAAGGACATGCTCTTATACTAGGTAGACTATGGGTCGCCACTACAACTGTGTACATTGGGTATCGGGTTAGAAGTATGAATATTGCTAAAGGAATTATCATTAAAAATATCATTTTATATACAGTTGCTAAACCCATTATGTCATCTAATAATATTAAGTCAATTATTCTCAATTATGAAGAAGGTATTCTAAGATCTCCCCTTACCATTGAAAATCTCTTATCTTTAAGAGACAAACTGAGGATGATACAATCAATAGTTTTATAAGCCAGCCTTCTACTATAGCATATCCCACATGTTGGATGCTAAAAGTAGTACTCGATAACAAAGCCCAAGGTGATGCATTGGAGGACTTAAATAATGATCATATACCAACAACCACAGTCAATAACAACATTCTTTGTTGAGATTGAACTACGAAAAGCATTAAATATTAATGCTAGCCTTAATAATCTCCAATGTAACAAACCAATTCAAGTCCTTCAAAAATACAAACAAGTTTTTTCTTGGGACTATTCATATATGAAAGGTATTGATCCACAACTATATACACATGAAATTTACATTGAAAAGGATGCTCGAGAAATTTGTCATCCCCAAAGGATATTGAATCCACATCTTAGGGACATAGTGAAGCAGAACTACAAAAACTACTCAATGTCAATTTTATATACCCTATATTTGACAACTAGTGTGATGCTGGTGCATCTAACATAGGGTTGAATGTTTACTAAAGGAGTTAGTTTCCGAAGTTAGTATTTAATAATTTATTGTATTTTCCTATATTTTTAGGAGAGAATGAGAATTATTGTAAATAGGAGAAGGTTTGAGAGTATTATGGAAGAACTAAGAGAATTGTGCGTTAGTTAGATATTTTCCAGAGATAAGGGATTAAGTGAGAGATTTTATGGATCATGAGAGATAGTTTGGGAGTTACTTTAGGATCTAAAAGCTACTTTGGGTTCATATCCACTTGTATAAATCTAGGTGAGCCCATGAGGCATGTAAGTGTGTAAGTAAGTGTGTGAGATTTAGGATTTAGAGGCCAATGAGTAGGCCAAAAATTCTCTTGTAAATATTTTATTTCTTTAATTAATGTTTTCTAAGATTTTAATTTGAATTCCTTGTGCATGGATTTTAGTTTTAGTGTATGATAAATTTGAAGTGTAGAACCTATGGTTAGTTTGTTTCATCACAGTGGATTTCACCATCGGTGGTAGCCCCTAAAAAAGAATGGGAAATGGATAATTTGTGTAGATTACAAAGACTTAAATAAGGCCACATATAAAGATCATTTATCTCTTCCATTGTAGACAAAGCCCTTGATACACTTGTGGGGAAGAAATATTTTTTCTTTCCCTGATAGGTTTAGTAGATATAGTCAAATTCAAATTTCTCTTGCAGATCAAGATAAAACTACGTTCACAATACAATGGGGAGCATTCGCATATAAAGTTTTACCATTTGGACTGTGCAATGCACTGACCACTTTTCAGAGTGAAATTATAAGTATATTTTCTTATTTAATTAATGATGGAATTTAACTTTATATGAATGATTTTACTCCTTATGGTAACGAATTTGATGAAAATTTGGACAACTTGGAAAATGTTCTTGCACGATGTATAGCCACTAGACTATGCCTCGGAAATGAGAAATTCCATATGCTGATGAAAAAAGGTGTAGTCTTGGGACATTTCATTTCTGTTGTAGGTATTCAAGTAGATCTGGCTAAAATCGAGGTAATTCTTAAACACCCTGTTCCACGAACAACAACAAAGGTACATTGTTTTATAACACATTTCTCCAAAATTGTAGAACCATTATATGCATTAACTAGGCATGCGGAATTTGAATGGATTGAAAAGTGCAATATTACTTTTGTAGAACTAAAGAAATTGGTTTTAATAATGCCTATGCTATGGGGACTATATTGGAGCTTTCCATTCCACATATCCTCAAGCATGTTTGACACAATGATAGGGGCGGTTCTGGGACAGGAAGAGGATAAGAAACCTTATGCAATTTATTATATTAATAAAAATATAACACATGCATAATTAAACTATATGGTAACAGAGAAATAATTTTTAGCCATTGTCTATGCCATAAAAAAATCCAACATTATGTAACATTGTATCTATTTTTTCTATATACTGATCGTTTTTCTATTCCATATTTAGTTAGTAAATATGTTACCAATGGTAGAGTAACTCGTTGGTTATTGTTGTTGCAGGAATTTGATATCACTATAAAATATCGGCCAAGGAAGGAGAATGACATTGTAGATGTCTTGTTAAGAATTCCACCTACAATTGATTATTCACAAGTGGAAGATCAATTCCAAATGAACACTTATTCGTTGTGATTGTTAAAACATTGTGGTACCATGAAATTGCAAATTATTTAGTGGCTTGAAAACTACCATCACATCTCTCACCATGGGAAAAGAAGCACATTATTCAATGTAATGCTCAATTCTCATCGATATATGGTTACCTCTTCCATACATGAGTAGATATCCAGGTCCCCAGATGAATTACGGAGGATGAAATTTATGATATGCTGAGGGCCTGCCATGACAAACCCTCTAGGGGACATTTTGTTGACTATAAAATTAGGAACAAGGTATTACAGATGGGCTATCTTTGGTCCTTGATATTCACATATACCAAGAAATATTTCCAGAGTTGCGGTAACTATCAACAAATGGGTCATCCCATTCAGTTAGACGAAATGACTCTCCAGCCACAGCTAGTACTGGAACTGTTCGAAAGATGGAAATGTATTTTGTAGGTCCTATTAGTCCACCTTTAAACCAAAAATCGTACATATTATTTTGCAAAAACTATGTAAAAAAATGGGTGGAGGCAATAGGAGTTGCAAGGGATATAGAGGAAGTAGTCATCAAATTCCTATTTGAATTATTTGTTTAATATGGCTTGCCTTGAGAACTCGTAATTGATGGAGGATCACAATTTACTACCCAGAAAATCTCTGCCACTTTGCAAAACTACCATATCAAGCATAGAATCACATCCCCTTACCATCCGCAAGAACATGGACAAGTTGAAAGAACAAACAAAGTCTTGGGAAGGATCCCAAACAAGAAAGTATCTACAAACCACTGAGATTGGGCCTCCAAACTCTGTGAAGCCTTGTGGGCTTATAGGATGATTGGGCACAATATTATTGGATTTTCAGCTTATCACATTGTGTTTGGTAAGGAGCCCATTTTTCAAATCGAATTTTAAGTTAAGAATATCAGGACCGCTCAATAAGTTGGTCTCAATATTTCAGAAGAACAAAAGAAAAATTTTCAACAACTCAATGAAATGGACAAAACAAACCTTAATACTATTCAATGCACAAAAATCATTCAACAACAAAGAGCTAAGTGGCATGACCATTTAATTTAAAACAAGACCTTTCAGAAATAAGATTGGGCGTTGTTATATGATTCTCTATTCCATGACTTCCCAAGTAAGATACAAACAAGATGGTTGGGTCCTTATGAAAATAGTGAAGTTTATGATAATGGGGAAGGATGCATCAATACGATTAATGGTTCTGTCAACTCTTTCCTTTCCAATGGTCATTGACTTTGCCTATACACCAACCACTTACAGAAGAGTCTTTTCTACATGAAATTCATAATGATGCAAATTTGTAGGTTGTATCTAAACAAGTGAATATCTCGACAACCACAATTAGGTAAACCTTTTTATGGAAACCTCTTATTGTCATCTAGATAGTGTAAATAGTCTTCGTTGTCTTGGTGTGTTTATTTTATTTATTTAAGGGAAACATCACAAATTTATTTTTACAAAACACTGCTACTCTGATGGTTACTGTAAACTAATGTGTCTAAGTTATAATGATGTTTCCTTTCTTACAATTGTTGGTTCCTTTATTACATTTTTTGTTTCTTTTATCATAGTTGTTTTTTCCTTAGTCACAACATTTTTATCACTATTGTTGTTTCCTTAGTCACAACATTGTTACCACAATTGTTGTTTCCTTTATCATGGTTGTTGTTTTCTTAGTCATGACATTGTTATCACAGTTGTTGTTTCCTTAGTCACAACATCATTATCACAATTATTTTTTCCTTAGTCACAACATCGTTATCGTAGCTATTGTTTCCTTGGTCACAGTTCTAGTTTCTTTAGAACAAATTATTGTTTCCTTGTGTGTGGTATTTTTCATGGTTTACTTGCCTATACTTTTGTTTCTTTTTGGACAAGAAACACGTGGAATCCATTTCTAATAAGATGGTTGGATTGCTAGGTTATTTGATACTTACCACATGAGAATTTATATTTCAAAGGAGAATCTTTTCTAAAAAGATGATTTTGTTCTACGGATTCATGAACATTCATAAAATCCTTAATTCCCTAACATTGTACAAAAAACATAAAAATCCTCATTACACATTTCTTCTATCACTACCTAGGGAACCATTTCTGACTCCAATTTTTCAAACAACTCTAAAATTCCTTGGAGGAAATTAATTTTGAGGGAGAAAACTAGCCAGCCAGAAAGGTAGTTATTATAAATATTTTTACGCCATCCCCAAGTCTTAAGGAGTCAACATTCCACCCCATCTATTAAGTAATATTTTATGGTTAATAAGAATCACAGAAAAACCAAAAATACAAGTCATTAGGGGATAGGAGGTATCATCACGAATTGACCTACCATGATCATAGGGCCTAGTAAAGTGACATTACCATTTTTGGTCACCAAGCCAGGGTGATGGACTTCGGTCTTAAGGTCAGAGGACAAGAGGTCTCATCATGAGATGTCTTGTTCACATTATTATTTCTCATAAATAGAATTGGTATCAATTGGTCAGCATGCCAAAACAATGGCCTTCTGTCAACACTTAATAAAACAAAAAAAAATTATAATCTCTGAATTTATTCCCAATACATGGGGCATTGGCATATCAAAGGGTTAAAAGGAAACCATGTAGAGGCTATGGACACCTCCTGGAAATAGTGGATATGCCTACAGTATTGAAGTCAATTTAAAGACTACAATCAAACTAGCTAGCGTGATTCCCTACTATCAATAATCAACAAAGGAAAATTGTTAAAATTGTTAAAACATTTTATGGTGTATTATTGAACAAGGCCTATAATGTGATAACAATAATTGTTAATGTGGTTAAATAAAAAATTCTACAAATTAGGGGCAAAAACTATAGGTTATTTTGAATCCAATCATTTTACCGTATTCCTTTAACGACTCTTATTCTTTTCCTCCATGCGATATTTTTCATCCACCAATGTTTCCAACCATCCATTTAAATTTACTCACGCTTTAATTTCATTTTCATATTAATGTTCTAAGATATTGGAATGATTCTGTAATCATTTCATTTTATGATTGGTGATCGATTTTAATCATATCTTTGTGCATTACCAATGTTTCTTGTTTCCCACTGCTATTTTTTACTGTTTTCCTCTTGTACTTAATTAATATGGTTTTATCCACTAATTATGACAAATTTTGTCACCTCATCAACTTGATCGACGACCGTAAAATACTCTCAAATTTTATGACGGGCGGGGCAGAAGGTGTCATTTCATGGTATGTTTATTGAATTCCTAATAAAACACTGCTGCATGTTCTCTGATCTTCCATATCTTACGCAACATTGTTATTTTTGAATCATTCTCTCCTAGTTACGAATTGCTCCTTATTGAACAATTGAGATGGGAGGCCATTTAATACAGCAGAAACCAACTCCATTATTTTTCTCAGAGGAAACCTGCAACATTCTAAATCAAGGGGGATGGTTAGAATACTTTGAGTGTCGATAAGGATTAGATAAGGAGGTTGCACTCAAATTTATGCAGAATATGAATGAACAAGTTGCAACAGTAAGGAATGTGAAAATCCAGGTGAACGAGGAAGTAATAGAAGAAGTAACACGCCTTTCTTTAGAAGGTGAAAATGGTATGAAGTACACACTTCACTTCAGAATGCAACTCTTATTTTTTGCAAACCCTGGAAAATAATTGGTCAAAAAGGGGGAAGGCTATAACCCTAGTTCACTTCTAGACCTATAGAAAGAATTAGTAGACATCAATCAATGGTATATCAACTGTAATGGAAGGTATGAAATGGTGTCAGGCCTTCATCTCAAACGAATGGCATCTCTAAGAGAAAAGGTCACTCTAAACCTTTCTCATTTCGTGCACTCACTACTACATGAAACTTTTGGTAGGCTAAGGAAGTCTAAGGATCAAGCCTCAATTGTTGGAAAACATTCATTTATTAAACTGTTAGTAGTAAGGAATTTGTTTCAAATTCAATAGAATTAGGGTGAATTCTTAGTAGACTCTAGGGGTGAACAATAAATTCCTGAAGAAAATATGGGAACATATGAAAATCCTTCAGCCGATAATGGACATGAAGGAAGAAACACTAAGTATAATCAAGATGGAACCCCAACGATGGGAAATATTTCACAGGAACCCATGTAACTTGAAAATACAACTCCTCAAAAACTCATTCAATCAGAGAAGAAGGTATCATCTTTCTTGGCCTCTTTGCCTAAGAAACGGAGAAGGTCATCCACATTGGTTCAAATGTAGTAAGGGCATATTTGTTTAAGACCCCTTGAGTAGTCAAAAATTCAAAATCCAGTTTAATAATTAAATGGTGAGAAAGAAACATGACAAAGAACCCCTGAGGAGAATCTGGCTCAGAATCCATTAATTCCTGAGCAAACAGATGCAAGTCGGGAGGAACAAGGAATAGAAATACCTTAGGTATTAGAAGGGTTGGAAAATTTAGTGAAAATAATAATGGAATAGTATGCAACTCATTAGAAGATCATGCTGATTCCAATCATAATACCTTGCCTAATTCTTCAACTGTGTCTCTTCCTGTTGAATCCATGGCCAATGTTATCCTAGGATCCTCTGATTACTATGAAGATTCTCTTACTTAAGAATAGTATGGGGACTTTATTTATTACCGAGTTGGAGTCTTCTTCTATAGAAAACATAGTCCCAAAAATTCCTTATGGAGACCCAATTGACAAGAACCAAGAATTAGATGTTGTTCTCTAGAATGGACTATAGGCTTACCCTCTTTTTAAAAAATTATCAAAACCCATGGTTTGGCGAAATTCTTATGGAATTTGATAATTCAATCATTGATTCCTTAATAGGTGACTCTGTCCAAAGGACTAGTACTAAAGGAGTGACAAATTTTGTTCCTCCCCTTCTACCTTCAATAGTGCTCGGTAGAAACCTTTCCTAAAAAACTAGAGGTGCTAGAACCATGAAGGGTAAGGTGAAAAGTAAACTTCTTTAAAAAGTCCTTGTACTAAGGAGGGAAAATGATCGACTACATAGAAAAGTGAAAAAGATGAGAAGGTAGTTGCATATTAATAAACATATTCCTAATGTTTGTGGAAAGAAATATATAGAGCAACAAGGGGATGATGATAGGAAGGAAGAAGTCCATGATGTTGAAACCCAAACTAAAATTGTGCTCATTGAAGCAGGTCTGAAAACTTATTTTTCCCTTGCTTCTACTGAGGTAGGAACTCAAACCAATTTTGCAGCATTGTTTATTGAATAAGAAGTCTATATTGATCCTCCTACTTTTTCAAAAGTTGAGACTGGAACCAACTATGTATCTTTTCCTATTGAGAGAGGATAAAAAATGGATCCTATGCCTCATTATACCTCACTGATCATGGATGCTACAATAAGGGTGTTAAAACTATGGAAAAATACAAGGAGACCATAGCAAGATATCGATGGGGAGTAGTACCTCAGATAGAATACCATAAGCTACTTTAATGATTCTAGGCATTAAATGAAATAGAGGATGAAACCTATGCAAAGTTAAGGGCAGCTGAAAGAAAATTCAGGATTTAAAAGAACAAAGACATAAAATTTCTCTATCTACGATGATGCCTTAGCATGTAGGTCTCCAACTAGAAACCATGCCTTGTTCTTACCTAAACAATACATCTTGATCAAAGCCAAGGCCATGCAATATGATCAACCACATGAATTCAACAATTTATTGGATTTCATCGATGCTTTCCACAAGAAAGATGAGAAAAACAAAATACCTTCTATGTGAGCTTTACATGCACAACTTTTTCTAGAAGAACAGGTGAGTGAGAATATTGTCCCATTTATTGGGGACATTCGATTCCAGGCCTTCATATCATTCTCATTAAATCCGATTAAGTGGAAAAAAGCATATCATACTTCACTTGGTCACATTTAGAATGAGGTATTTCACTCAATATGGGAAGAACTGGAGGATATAAGGGATGAAGCTATCCATGGAGCCAAGATGAGATTGAAAGTGACATCTAGGGAGGTCAAAAGCTAGGACCCTTTTGGCTTGTATAACTTCCAGCAAGCTATCACTAGAGTGCAAGATTATAACAATATTATAAGGAAAGTTAGGCTTCAATGGATGGGATGTAGGTACAGGTGTCCAACGATTTGGTCCCCTGAGTGTTATTAATAGTTTGATTATGAGCTGTGAGAAGCAGGTAAGTATGTTTCCTTCGAAGAAATAAAAAGCATGAATAGATCCAAGCTTAGAGGAGAAGAGCCTTATGAAGACTACTCCTTAGCTACATTTCATGTCAATCATTTGTTTGCATGAGGACATGCAAAAATTTCAGTTGGGTGGTGATGTTGGGCCTCACAAATACCATAGTTCTCCTACCTTATTTGTTAATTTTAATACTACTGTCTTATATTTTTCTATGTTTTTGATATATTAATTTGTATAATATCATATTTTGAAGAAATTAGTTCATTTTTATCATTTCACTTGTTGATAAATCAATTCAGTTATAAAAGAACTTATTTTCTCATGTCTAGATTGTTATTGAAAATAGGGGCTTTGTGATAGCTAGAAGTTAGTGTTGTTTCTTGACATGTTCCCAACATAATCAGACAACGCGATGTTGTCCCCGCTAACTTGAGAAAAATGAGTGAAGCCGATTTCTATCTGAACGAGATTGTTTGGGACAAAATCCTTGGTTCTTTCATCCATACGATATTATGCCCTTTTGTATCTAAAAAGAGCATCCTAGGAATCTTTATATTTTCAAAATTGCTCTCTCTTGAGAATATTTGTTTTTTTTTGTAATTCATGATTGCAGTATAAAGATGGAGACTTATGTCCCGAACATAATATCTTTTAATGTAATATTTTATGATACATATTTTGAAAAAATCATTTAGCACTATAATCGTTCTCTTAATAATATAATGCAATTTTCTATCACCAAAAACTAGTCTATTGTTCTTATCTCTCTTCCAAGACATTCTGATTCCAATGGCCTGGGCCCACTTCTAGAAGAATATGTGTCTTTAGTTGTATTATTATTTTTGTGTTCTATTATTTTATGTTATTTAATTATTCGATTAATTTTCATATTGAATGCTTATTCAATAATCACAATATTCGCTTATAGAGATTGATTTTCGATAATTTAGTTTGCAATCATTGTTGCTTTCTTGTTGTTCTTTGAAGGTTATTGTTAGATCATTACTATTCTTACACTAGTATAACACCTTTTCCTCTTTGTTTGAAGATTTATATGGTGGGTACATTGTGTATGCTTAATGTTTAGAATTAATTCCACAATAGCCATTTTTTATCGACGTTTCTAGTCTATAACAAGACTCATCATCAGGACAACACCCTATAGTGAAGAGTGAGAAATGATCGAAATTAATATGGAATTGAAGGAAATGTAATGTGAAACAACCGACAAGTTGATTTTTTTTAATTAATATTTAAGGCGATTGAATAAATTATAAATGCTATTAGGTTCTACAATTCTTATTAATAATATATATTGATGGTAATGAATATTAATAATTAATATAAGGGAGATAATTATAAATAGTTTAATTATTATTATTAATTAATAAAGTTAAAACTTAACATTATTCTTATTATTAGTATTAACTATTATTATATTGGTATTCAATACATAATTAATACTAATAATAAATATAATTAATAATACTAATAACAATAATACTAATTATTATTATTATTATTATTAATAACCTGATAAGATAATAATTATTATTATAAACTTACTGAGTTAGTACTAATAATTATTACGAAATTTAATAATAATAATTGTTATAATTTGAATTAATTCTTATTGTTATTAATATAATACATATTATAAGGGATAATAGTGTGATCATTAGGGTTAATTATTAGAGATTGTTTAAATGATATATCTATAAAATCAAGGAATTAGTAAGGATAGAATTGAAGGAATAAGGAGAAGGGCGTTGCAGTAAGAGGTTTAGAGGGAAAATGAAAATGATGGATAGGGACAGAGGAAAGGTCAAATGAGGGCTTAAGTGAAAGAGGGAACAAGAGTGAGAAGTTCTTGTCAAGGTTGTAAGACTAGGGTACTTGAGTGAGTAAGGGGGTCCAACTCCTACTTACTTCCATACCCCCATCTCTATTAAGATTGCGAGGATTCTTAATAATTTCAAGGGCTTCATAGACCTTTCGTTTATACTAATGCTCTTCTTTGGTGATTATTTTTTCGTCTTCAAGGAAAACATGGTGTCATGTCCTTGATGAGTGTCCTGCAATTGCTGAAGATTGAGTTCTACCATTTTTAATGTCAAAGTTGTGTTCTTTGAGTCTAATTTTGAAGGATCTTCATGCACTCCAATATAACATTCTCCACATGAAGACAAGACCTTATAAACCCCTTTGTGTTGGAGGTGATCAAGACTGTCTTTTATTGATCTCATCTTATGTCTGATGGTTGTTAATGACTTAAAATAGTGTTGATGCCTCTAAAATCTTAGCACCAACATCACGGATAACCACCCGGTCTGAACCTTAGTACAACTCCTTTTCTGTTTGGTGTGGTGGTTCCGACTGGATATTATGGGACCAATTTCCCATATAATGAATGGTTTGATGGATGATTGGTTTATAATGTATAATAAGGATGATAAGTGTTTTAACCTATAACTCAAACATATACAAATATGCTTATCTAAACCTGGGTAATGTATTAACAATGCGATTTTTGATTATTTCTAACAGACAAATAATTATATAGATGAATAACTGAACGATAGAAAGATGCATTGATAGATAATGATTACTTTGTTTAAGAAACTAAACAAAGTAATTATTAATAGAACATATCGCATTCATAACAATGTATATCATTGACATATATCTTTAAAATATAACAATTCTAAATCTTTAGAAATGACATGATAAAGAATTATTTGAACAACATACATATATCAACAATAGCAACTTTTAAAAGAAATGCTTCATTACACAAGGAAACAAGACAAAAGAACAGTGATAAAAATACCACATACATTTGAGTCTTTCCGATGTAAATAACATTCTGATTCCACTTTCTTATTTGAGAAAACCTTCCAGGAAATACAAAAGTGCAGGTCTTGAAAAAGTTTCTTCACAAAATTGTAGAACCTTGATCCACTACTGATAAAAAATATTCAGAAGTACAAAAGTGTAACTTCTCAAGTCAAATATTATACAAGTTGAGGACCCTTTCTTCAAAGACATGAAAGGGTTTAAATAATAAAATAAAAAAACTAGTTGTTAATAAAAATGGCTTTGAGCTGTTGAAACTGCAAACATGAAAATCTGGGATTTGATTTATACAAATAACAATGCAATAGCCTTTTAACTGATTCGTTGTATCTACTTCTTCTCTTGCACTTGCAGCTAACAAATTGAGAGCATTTGCTAGATTTCAGGAGGGCGACTCAGCCTAGAATGCAGTTGAGCTGAGTACGTAGCATCTGAAAGTTCAGGAACCATGAGATTGATAGCGTCGGCAAGGCATTTGGTGGCCATCCACTGACTATGCAGCTTTACTAGGAAAAACCAACATGCATCCCAAGTCAAGTTTTGCACTTTACCGATTTGTTCTTCTCGGCTTGCCAGATCTTGTTTCCATTGATCTTCTAGCGCTTTTGCTTTTTGGAGCCTTCTTGGAGAGCAATCGGAGATCAAGCTAGTTAGAAATAAGCTTTGATTTACCAACTCGATCACATAGTTCCTTGTAGCCCTGGCTCTGGAAGTAGCTCTTTCGGCCTTAATTAACTGTGATTCCCACTCTGAAAACAAGATTTCTTTGTGAAATTATTCGATTTTCGATATATTAGCATCCATGCCTTCTTCTGAAATTTGCCAAGAGAGAAATTTTGTTACCTTATTGTCTGCATTTTGAAACTATAGCTTGGTATCAACTGCCTCTTCAATGAGTGATGTAGTGATAGTGCACAATGGGTCAACCAATGATATCTTATGGAAAAGGATATTTAGTTGTCGAGATAAGGTTTTAGTCATTTCCAGGGCTTCTTTTTTGAATTCATCAACCTTCGGATAACCCTTGAAAATTTCTAACTGTAATTGCAGTTGTGCAATTTGTTCTTCTTTAGTTTCCTTCTCCTGCTGAATTTCCACTTGAAGCTTGCCAAGTTCTTGAGAAAAATTTTGTTGTTTTTGAAGAGCTTGCTGATCGATATTTTTCTTCTCTAGATTTAGCTATTCTCTTAGTTTCTCATTTTGCTATTTTTGTTTTGCTAACTATTGCTTAAGCTGCCCAATCTTCCACTGTTCCAATGCTATTTTCTCTTCAAGTTGGGTGATCCTTAGATCCTTTTCCTTGATTAGTTGGCTAACTTCGGAAGCCTTGTCCATTGTAGCGGCTCTATAGGCACCTGCATACTGAGACAAATTTGTTAAATCCTCAAAAGGGTTGACTTCTGAGTCTTTCCATACCACATTCATTGTTCAGCTTGAGGAGTTGAGAGTGTTCCCTGATCAATTTTCCTCCTTTTCCTTTGTCTTTTTACCACAGCCCTATGCTTTGGGCTATAAAATACATCCAGGGGTGGTATTTCCTCTACCTTCAATACAATTTCTTCAGAATGATTCTCTGGAATTATTTCAATGTCCTGCTGAGTGTTCACTATGCCGACTGCCCCTTCAATTGTAATATTTATAACAATAGGCTCCTATGTTGCAGTCGATTCTAGTGTAACGATGTTTTGGGAGTCATTCTGGTTCTTGATCATTTGATCAGACTGCTCCCATTCCTTGAGTAAGATGGAATCAATATTTACATCGGTATCTACGAGCTCGCTGGTCTTTTTATTTGTCTGCTCCTTTTCGGGACTTTTCTCCTTTTTAGGACTCTTCTCCTTTTCAGGACTCTTCTCAATAGTTTGTTCTTCACTCTGTCCTTCTTGCTACACCATAGGGGTAGTGGCCAATAAATATAGAGGCAATGTTTGTAACATCTATTCCCTGAATTGAATAAACTTATCTCTTCCTCTTTCTCCTAATTTGACCTTTGCTAGATCTTTTACCCATGAAAATAACTCAGCCGAAGTGAGCAAGTCATCATATTCATCTATCTCATGTTCGAATTTGGCAATTTTCACCTGACTAGTGAAGTTGTAAGCCACTGCTTTTGGATCATACTGTCTCTTAGGAATGACTGCTAACTTCAAAATTTTTATCTTCTCTATTTCCTTCTCTAAATGTTTGAAATCATGCAGTGTGTAGGTACCACAGCGGAGGGGAAATGGAGGCCACATTTGTTTCTTGAAGTCCTTGAGGTTCCTTGACATTCATGTTTCTATTATCTGGTAAGCTATTTCTCTGGCCAATAGCTTATCAGGAATGTACAAGGGGAGAACATGTGGATCTGTGGTGCTGCCGAAATGTCTGACATAGGTGAACATTTCTTCACCGAACCAATTTCCAATTGATGTTAGGTCAATGCTAGCTTCATCGGATAACCAAGGAGTAGGTTTATTGAATATGGCCTAGTGGACAGGTAAAACGAAACCATGGAAAATTCTATATATATGATCTTTATAATGCGCCTTCCACAAATACTTATGATAAATGTGAATATGGGTTGGGTCTTGAGGCGTCCATTTCCATCCTAGAATGGGGTAATCAGAATTGAAACAGATTGTATCCATGAGGTAGGCGCTCATATAGAACGAGGGTATTGTTCGGGTAGTTACCAACCAATTTCTTCTATAATCAAGGATTTGGTTGGTTATTTTATCTGATAAAATGGTTTCCCAATCCATTATATAAGAGTTGATTGATGTTTGCATTAAAGGCACCATTTCTATGGAAAACCTAGTTGAATCAGAGACTCCAATGAGTCTACATATCAGAGCACTAGCATAGCAATAGGGAGATGCTAAGGAGTCTACGGAGTACATACCAGTGGATTCATGCTTATTCTTGCTTGGGAAATGCCTCCATTTCATGATAGGGCCTGACTCTACATCATTCTCCTTAGCTAAATCTTCAAAAAATGCTTTGCGGTAATGTTTCTGGGGGTCTGGCAAATGATACATCTCCTTGACATCTTTTGCCCTGAATGTCCCGAACATCCTTCCATCAGCTGTATAGAATGCTCTAGCGATTATGTTGATACTTTCTATAACCCATCTCACCAAGTCATTGTATGGTAACACTTTCACACGAGCTGCTTTTCTATGGAGGAAGGAGTTGGCTAAATTGGAAAGAGTATTTTATGATTTATCAGTTGAACTAGGCGTTGCTCCTTCTTCTTCAACTTCACTTGGATCCTAGGCTTCGAGTAAATTATATATACCCTCCCAGGAACTCTTGCCGAGGCCTGTACAGGTAGTGTCAGCTATCAGTACCAACTTCGCTGGTTCATCTTTCGCTACGACGAGGGCCTTTTCTTTCCAGGCTCTCTTAGACATTTTTGTTGGACTAATGATTTTGGATTCGCTCTGCAAAACGAAACAGAAGGATGTACAGTGGAAAAAAAATTGTTGAAATGTAATACACAGCGCATAGGAGTAACAACAATAAGCACAATAGATGCTACAAAACTATAATATATTAAGCCACCATGGGTGAAATCCTTGAAAGATTCAACCGTAACTATGTCTTAATGATTTCCCCGTAACTTCCAATGTGAAACTTTAATGCCATGATGATATGTTGCATCGCAAATTTATAACAGTCCTTTATAGTATGGGTATCGTGACTTCCCGATCAGTGATTAGTGATAATCACATATCGTAGATTGAGAGTTACAAGTGTTGTGCTTAAATGTTTCCTTCGTATGGTTGTGATTGCGATCAGTGGTGAGCTGGCATGGGGAGATAACATGTTTTAAACTTAATAAATCATTTAAATTTTCTTTATAATTTATTTATAACTTTAAGGCGCACATGTTCATGATATTTCATGTTTTTCCTTTTATCAAAAGCGCACTTCATGAGAATAAAATCACATCGGAAGATTTCAAAGGAGCTTTTTTGGAATGCGTCTTATGGTTTTAGCGATGCATGATTGCGATCGGCTTATTGCATTGGAGGTTTTCAATGGAAGACTTAGAGTGATTCATTGAGGAGAAGCGATATGTGATTTTCTGATAGAGTTATCACATCAGAGGATTTAAATGGAACACTTTAAGTCCATTATTGAAATAAAGGATGTGTGCGATGAGATATATTCATTTTATAATTGTTTTCATTCGATAAAACTTTATGATAAGGTTTTATTATATTTCAAATTGGATCGGACCTTATCAAGAGGAATTTCATGGGTTTAATAGATTTTCAAATTGTGATTTCGATTTAACCTACCCTAAAAGCAAATTTTTATATGACTTATTATAAAATTTAATTTTCAAACATTTTATTGATTTTTTTATATTATAAAGGGTACCCATTTATTATTAAAGCTTTTTATGAAAAAATTTGAAATGGGGAGGGTTTTTTATAGCACAACAATTGGCGATTCACTAGGAAAAACAATTATCTCTGAAAAATAATGCAATATCTAAAACATTCTGAGTTTGGAAACAATTGAGGATAAAGAAAACCATCTAAGAATAGCTAGACAAAAATTAATTCTAAATGAAATGACAATTTTTTGCAATTTCTTTTACAATCCCTTAAGCATAAAAACATTTTTGGTTTCTTCAAGTTTTTGATTGGTTGATAAAGATAAAGTAGGGGGTTCTTCCAACTTAGCTTTTAGATTTACTCTTTTGTCACTGGTAGTGCCTCTGCTGCTAGCAAACATCTAAAGTCTCGATAGGGTTACCTTTTGACCATCAGTCATTCATTATCCCATCCATATAAGAGTATAACTTCTGGAAGATAAATCCATAGGGATATGTTCAAATATATATATCTTTTAATTTTTTAATTTTTTAAAGATAAAAATCCATTGTCTTGGTTTGGGAGCCAGCTAATGACAATGTCATTCACTAGTTATAATTGAACTGAACAAGCTGGCTCGTGATGAGACCCCTTGATTTATGATTATAAGCCATTACCCTATTTTGATATGCATTATTGGTAATTTTAGTTTAATTAGTTCCCTATGATCATGGTAAGCAGGTTCATGATGAGACCTCTTATCTTTTATATTAGACATATTTTAGAATTACACTCTGAAAAATCATAAAATTAGTGGATGGGGTGAATGACTTTCTCCTTAAGAGTTTATGGATGACAATTTTAAAGTTATGGATGCTAAGCTTGGAAAAGTATTTACTTTTTATGAATAAGCTCTCTTAACTTTATAAAACTTAGAATGATTTACAGTATTTTCAAGGTTTTGGAAGACTTTTCAAACTTTAAAGAGGTCTTTAGAGTTTAATGTTTTATTCAACTTTCCAAACTGTAATGATTTCCTTAAAAGTTTGTAGCATTTAAAAATAAGTATTCACAATATTCTCTCAAAAAAAAATTCAATACTAAAAGTCCAATGGAAGACTATTTACAACTTTATTTTCTATAATAAACAAACTTACATAAAGAATATATACAAGTAATAAGGGGTTACCTTCTTAAGAAAAGAATTTCTTTAAGATAAGCCCATTCACAGGAAGAGAATCTCTCTTTCCTGATAAATCTTGCAGTATGAACGTTGATGAGCCTACATTTTCAATGATTTGAAATGGTCCAAGCCACATCTTTTGAAATTCGGTATGTTTACTTTTGTCTTCATGCGATATTTCCCATTTCAACATGAGATCACCAATTTGCAATGTTTTTGTGCTGATAGAACTTGCATCAAAAGAAGATTTAATGACTTGTTGATGTTTAGCATGAGTGATTTTGGCCTTCTCTCTTTATTCCTCCAATTTAAGGATTTGGTCAAATCTTAATTGAATAAAGGAAGAAGGATTTTCTTCTATATATTGTAATAGGGCTAGAGATGGGAGTGCTAAGTTTGAAGGTATTACAACTTCTTTCCCATACACTAAGTTAAAAGGAGAAGTACCTATTGAGGCCTTCTGAGTTATGCGATCTGCCCATAATGCAAATATTAAATATTTATGCCAATTCTTTTGATTTTGATCAACAATTCTTTTAATAATCTTAATGAGATTCTTATTAGTTGATTCTGCCAAACCGTCACCTTGAGGATAGTAATTTGAAAAATATTTTAATTTAAAACCTCTCTTCAGAGCAAATTCAACTATACTACTCTGAGAAAAATAAGATGCATTATCAAAAATAAGGGCATTAGGTACACCAAACCTGGTAATGATGAATTGATCAATGCATTCAATGATTGCATTAGAGTTGGCTACCTTTAATGGAATTGCTTCTACTCACTTTGTGAAGTAGTCAGTCGCTGTAAGGATGTATTTGGGTTGCTTGGAAGAATGTGGAATAATCTCTCCTATGATATCAAGCCCCCACTATTCAAATGGTTGCTCAATGTTTACTGGTTGTAAAGGAATGGTTGGTTTCCTTTGTCTTCCACTAGAAGTCTAAGATATCTTGCATTTCCTAAAATAATCATGGGCATCTTTCAACAAAGTGGACCAATAATATCCAACATGTATGATTTTGTGAGATGTAGTATCTCCTCTAAAATTTCCACTTGCTGGAGCATAATGTAATTCCTACAAAACCTTTTATGCTTTAGTTTTTTCTACGAATCTTAATAAAATTGAGTCATAATTTCTTCTGAATAACACATCATCAATGATTTCAAAGTGTTTTACTTTTAATATTAAGGCACATTTGTTTTTGTAACTAAAATTAGGGGGCGCATATCCATTTTTCATGTAAAAGATCAGATTAGCATACTGAGATTCAAAATTTATGATACTTATCTCATTCACTTGAAGAGTATTATTTGAATCTTCATTTTCTAGAATATTAGAAGATCATGCAAAAACCTTTCCCTCTCACAATTTTCATTGGTTTAATATCAATATCATACTCCTGTAAAGTTGTTACCCAATTAGCTCTCTTTTCTCGTACTTCCCTTTGCACTAGCAATTGCCTCACTGCAAAGAACGGGACTATTACTTTTGTGTGTGTTTTTAGAAGAAATGGTCTAAAGTGTTTGATAGATTTAAGCACAGCAAAAGCTTGTTTTTCAACTTCAGAATAGTTGACTTCAACACCCTGCAAATTGGAACTAAAGAAAGATATAGGTGCTTCTACTTGTTGATCATTGATTTGTGTTAAAACAACAACATAAGATGTTTCAGTGGCGAAAGTATACAAAATAAAATGACTAGAAAAATTGGGAGTATTCAATGTAGGAGCATTAATAATTTCATGTTTGATTGAGTCAAAGGCTTATTTTTCATTATGTCCCCATTTGAAAACTGAATTTTTCTCAATCATAGTTTGTAAAGGTAAGACTATATGAGAGAAATCAGGAACAAATCTCTTTACAAAATTTATCTGTCCTAAAAATGATTGCATTGATTTCTTGTTATGTGGCAAAGGAATATCAGAAATCTCTTTTATCCTATTAGGATCAATATATATACCATCTTTGGATACAATAAACCCTAAGAGTTTGTCTTCATTTAGAGCAAAGAATGAATTCTTGGGATTTAGAGAAATCCCATACCTTTTACATCACTCAAAGATCTATTTTAAATCATGTAGATGGTTGGCCCTTTTCTTGGAAAAAATTAGTTATCTCATCTAAGTAGACAACAATTGACCTATTGATCAAACCTTTGAAGGCTATATCCATGGCTCATTGGAAAGTAGCTCTAGCATTTATTAAGCCAAAAGGCATTTTTTGATAAGCATATGTTCCCCATTTAGTTCTGAATGTAGTTTTTAGTCTATCATTTGGATGCACTAGTATTTGATTGTATCCTGAAAAACCATCAAGAAAGGACATTAAGTCTGAACCAGCTACTGATTGAAGTATCTTTTCCATTGTTGGTAATGGGAAATTATCTTTTTGACATGCCTTATTGATATTTCTAAAATCTATGCAAATCCTAATATCACCATTCTTTTTCTTAGAGGTACCAAGTTTGAAACCCATTTAAGATGTCTATCTGGGAAAATTATCTTAGGTTTCAGAAGTTTATTCAGCTCTGCTTTGATTTGACATTCCAGATTTGGTTGAATTTTTCATAACTTTTGTTGTACAGGTTTCTCATCAGAAATCATTGGAATTGTGTGTTGAATGATAGAAGTATCATAAGTTTTCAGATCTTCGTAATTCCAAGAAAAAAACATTTTTGTATTTTGTTAGCCTCCTATACCAATAGGGTTTCATTTTTCATGATTAACAGTAGGAGTGCCAAAAATGTTCATCTTAAATGATACAAAGGTTCCATTTTTTGTGAAAGAAGCAAACAGTTAAAACATGTAAAGAGGGTATGCCTTAAAAGAATAATCAAAAGGCAAGAAAATGAATTGGTCAGAAAAATAATGGAAATGAACCCCAAAGAAAGACCAGGAAAATGGCCAACCCAAATGCCACTGCTATCTTGATGGATGGCTCAACAGTTCAAACTGTGCCATGCCATGTTTTAAATTGCCTGTTCTAGACTAGAGAATGAGTACCTGTTCAAACAGTTCAAGCTTGATAGATGAGTAGCTGGATAGAGAAAGGAAGGAGCCCATTAGCTTAATCTGGGCCCTTGGAAGATATAAGGGTAGATTTAGATAGGAGGGCAGCAAAAAGAAAAGAGCATATGAAGGTTTGCAAGTCTAAGTGCACCCTCCCTGAAGTAACAAAAAATGCTAGGTACTAAGCTGGGTAGGTAGCCAGAAGTTGCAGAAGCCTGATTCTATTCATGTTTTGACCTTGATCAAGAAGGCACATATTAGCATTTGTAGAGGTATCTATGCAGCATTTTGATGACAAAATATGGAAGCATGTCTAACTTCCCCTGTTTTCCCCAGAGACTGTCTTTCTAAGATCCCCTTGAGGACTTTAGGACCTCCCCAAATAGTCCTTCTTGTATTTCTCCTTGGAAAAATTTGTGACAAGTTTTGACCTTCTTCTCCGAAAAGAAGCCACATTTCTGGTGTAAAACCATTCCTCACTTTCAATTTTTCACATCCCCAATTCACATTGACTTCTAACCCTATTATCTAACTCCCTAAGTGCTCCTCTTCCCCTACTATTATAAGCATTATTGTGAAAAAACCAAAAAATATGTAAATACCCCCCCCTTTGGGCATTATAGCCATATATTTAATGTTCGGAAAAACAAAATCAAAGGCTTTCATGTGTTCAGTTCATACTATAGTTGCGGATTAAATTAACATTTGGTTGGTTTAATAACCCTTACCCACCTTATAAACTGCAAGATCGTATTCTCCTAGTTTATTATGTGAATTTTTGAAAAAACCCACTTTAAGCCGTTTTCCCAATGTTTATATTTCGGCGCGCTTCACCAAAAAGCAGAAAATATTAAAAAAATACCTGTTGGGTCCCGCCGTATTGTGCTGACATCTTCGCGGCCCGTCATCCGTCGGATCCGGGCCCTCCCATCCGACGGTCCACAGCAATTTCGGACCACCCCCTCCGTCCGTCCTTTACCGCCCGAAATCTGCCAGAGGGTGACGTAGGGCCTGGGACACGTGCCCATTTGTTACTGGAGTGGGCGGCCTCTGACCATTATTGGGCCCGTACATTAAGCAGTCCGATAATACCGCTAACCACCCTTTGTTACCGCTCTCCCTTTCCGCCCCACGTCATCTCCGCATCAGCATTACGTCACCCTACCTTCCGCCATTTCTCCGACCTGTCCGCCACGTCGCTCATCCATGTCAACCCAATCACCAGTCGACACGTCATTCCTCCGTACCCGACCGGACCAATGACGTCATGCTGACGTCATCCATCAAAAAGGCGCCAAATATCAATTTTTCCATATTATCGCGTAAAAATCGTTTTTTTTTCCATTTTTCTTACCAAACGCGCACTGTATTTCCTGCATGCCGTTTACGTCGCCTGTCCGCCAACTCCAAAGCTTGCTCCCTAGCTGCCGGCACCGTGTGTTCAATCGACCTTCAACACCATCGGCCACACAGTCCCCAGGTATTTATCAATTCCCTATGCATACTCGGGTCCTTCCAAGTTCACTGTATTAAATGAGAGAAAAGGGAAAGCATAAGAACTGCTAAAAATTCCTAAGCAAGAAGAACCTCCATCTCCCACTTTAAGCCCCAAATTCACCTGTAGGGGCTCCCATTGTTCAAATTTACCAAGCTTCCATAGCTTATTGCGCATTTGCGACTTAAAGCCATTACCAGACAAATTCCACTGTAAAAGCAGTACTCAGTCCCAGCATTGGCTCTTTTAACCTCTCTCAGGAACATTTTAACTTTGTTTCACCCCAATTTACCTGTTTTCTCTCTGCAAATTGCCTTATCCATTGAAATTCACTGCTCTGTGTTACTTTTTTCAGAAAGTCAAGTTCAATACAACTCCAAATAACAGTTAAACAATGGAGACCCCTGTGGCATTAAATATTGCACCTCTGAATGCCCCACATAAAGACCTAGAATGGTTGGCCCTTGCTGATAGAGATTATCAAATGAGAGAAACTGTTGAACTATGTAACAAATATCACATAGAAATCGTTTGTGAGCTAAAGAAAAAACACAGAGATGGTACTGACCTCTTGGGAATCTGGAAGTCCCACTTACCAATCTATTATCTCCCTCAGGTGAATGAGTTCCCTGATTTGATTCACCAATGTTGCACAAGTTATGACCCCAACCAAAGGGCTGTTCTGAGTCCTTCAGGCTCTGTATTATTCCATGTCACTCCTGAAGCCATCAACCAAATGCTACAATTTCAATCTTCAAAGCCACTGACTCCTCTTTCTATGCAACTTTTGCTGGAGCAAGGTGCCAAGTTGTCCAACTCACAAATTACAAGAATTGGCCAATTGTTCATGCTCCCAGAATTCCAGCCCCGGCAGCCTCCCCCTTATCTACATGTCTGGTTCAATGACATAGGGAGACTGCTAGTAGACATGATATCCTCCATCTTAGGATTCAAAACCAGTGAGTTTGTGGATGAGACAACCTTGGTAATGCTATCCATGTTCACTCCAGGACAGCCCCCTACTGTCCAGTATGACTATGCTACATTTATAGCCGACAAGATTCATGAACAGTTCATGAACCTGGAGAGAGAGAGGGTATTCAAATACACCTCCTATATATATCATCTGCTATTGTACAATCAGCCTGATAGCTTTCCTGTTTTCCTCAAGAAGTTAGATGCAAAGGGAAACAGAAGATCTGTAATGTTCTGGACATCAGTCTGTCATCATATTCATTACTCACCATACAACTACTGTGAGTTCATTGACCTGTTCATTCATCCAGCCTTGTCCCTGCTGCAGAGTTCCCCTCCTCCTAGACTCACCGATGATATGCAGAAAATCCTCCAGCTTTCAAAGAACTATAGCATTGGAGATTGGTACTTCTACCAAGACCACACAGTGATCAGAATATATGGCTGTGAGCTAGCCCCATACAGACTGCCAAAGTATGTTCCCATGAGACTTTTTGCATTAGAATACTTCCGGCAGTTTGGCAATGCAGACATGATCCACTTTCATAGCAGAAATAAGAAAGCACAGCTGAAAATTAAGCACCAGTTGGGTCCATTTATCTTTAACAAAAGGGAAGAAGCTTGGGAAGAGGCAGACAAGATCCTAAAAGGCCTCCTTCTCAAGACAAGCTTCTATTGGGCACCCTATGACCCTAAACATTTCATAAGCCTCAGAAGAATCAAGTATAGGCTTGCTACCTATGATCACTTTAGCATTCCAGAAATTGAAAAACATGCTAACCAACTAGAGTGGAGAGAAGGCACATTAGTGGAGGATTATTCTGAAGAGGAATTAGCAGAAAGAGCCATTAAGAAACTAGAAAAAGCAGTTGACTTGGAATATTTTGGACAGGTTTGGTCTTCAGCCCCTCAGCATCTTGGAGAAGCTGCCTCTTCGTCCATTGTTCCCCAGCAGTCTGCCAAAACAACTGATCAAGCAGCAAACATGGCTAAAGGCAAAGCAGTACAACAAGAGGAGTCACCTCCTAATTTGGAACAGCAAGAAGGCATGGCTAAGGCACCTGCCTCCACAGAGCAGCAAACACAAGAGCAAATCCCTCCAAGGTAGGAGGTAACAGTTGAGTCTACAGTTTTACAAACACCAACTAATGAGGAAAGAATGAGGAAAAGGATAGGCAATAGGATACTCCTCCTACTACTTCAATGGATTAGCAAGGTGAGGAAGGACAAAGGCTAAATCCCTTTTCGGAGGAGGAATTGCCGGAAAGACCAACCGATACTATGCTCCCTCCTAGCATTGAAACATCGGCCAGCTCCTTGCAGCAAGGACAAGAGATGCCACATGGGGCAGAGGTAAGTTCTTCAAGGCAGCGGTCCAAGGCGGACTCTAGCATCAAGAAGCAGTTCATAGACATCAAGAAAAGAAATGAGCCTCTCAAATACCAGATCTACAATCAACTCTTAAAGATGGCACCAACTAATCAGCAGAGGCTAATGTCAGCTTATGATATTCAAGAACAAAAAATGACTCTCAGTCATTTTAAGCCTACTATGCATCAACCTCAATTAGCTGCTGATTATATCAGAACCAATTTGGAGATTTTCACCAAAGACATCCACCCCATGGACCAGATCGAGCTACACAGGAAAACAGGGGAGATGCTCTATTCCACATTGGCTGATAAAACCCTATTAGTACACCAATTGCAAAATTCTTTACACAATACTACTGCTCAGCTAGAACTAGAAAAGGCATCATCTCAAGCCAAGGACAACAGAATCAAGTCCTTGGAAGAAATTATTATAGAGCTGGGACATGATCCAAAGGACCCTAGGGGTGTGCAGGCACTATTGAAGAAAAGAGATGAAGACATAGAAGCTCTGAGAAAGCATATCAAGCTGCCAGCTACCCTTCACCCTCAGACTGGAGAGGTTGCAGAACAAAAGAAGGATCAGGATGTGGTTGCTTTACTCCTGAGTTTATATAAGAGATTGATGGAGACAGAGGGTGCATTGGAGGTGGTATTAAAAACAAAACAAGGTGAAGTACCAATTCAGCCAGCACAGACATCTGCATCCACTGAAGGTGTGCCACTTGCAACTACTGCAGCAGGTCCTCCAACCGGACAAACATCAGAGGCAGGCCCTTCAGGCTCAACACCAGCTACAGAAGTAACAGCACCAACAACAACATCAGAACAGGTGCCCAGCCTCAGCATGCAGAATATGATGAAGGAGCTTGAAGCACTAGAAGCACAGATGGCTGAACTGAATGAGACTAAAGAAAAATTGGCTGCTATTGAAGAAAAATATGATAAATCAAAGCAGAGCATAGCTGAAAGAACAAGAGAGGTAAGGGCTCTTGAAAAAAGAATAAAGGAACTAGAAAAAGAGCTTTCTCTTGATAAGGTTATAGTTGAAGTTAAGAAAATCCTATGGGCCAACATTGGTCAATCCATTACAGACCAGTGGCAGTATATTGAAACTATCCATGAGCATATGGATCTCATAGGCAGGGCCCAATCAGAAAATCAGAGAGCCAGGGCATCTCTAGGGAATATGCCTGAAATAGCCAACAGAATGATTAATGTCCTTAACAACTGCACTAGCCCCTAGCTGGCAGGAATGGGTATCACCAGTAGAACTGATACTATTTTACTAATAAAGAGGGTGCTTACCTTAAGAAATTATGTGCAGACATTGGACAGAAGGTGTCAAGAAATGCAGGCAGATGTGAATATATTTATTGAAAAAATCACAGCATTGCATAACAGAGGTCTTCCCAGCTTGGTAACTAGTGCAGGAAGGTTACTATCACATGAGCACTATGCCAAAAGGGTCAATACCTATGCCACAAACCAGATCACTGCATCAGCAAGTGCCCCAGAGGAAACAGGGCCTCCATCTGGGCAGAGTCTCTATGACAAGCTAGAAAACTTATTTTTTATTATGAATGAGGTTAAACATCTTTTTGAAGTGCCTCCAAACTATTACAAATACATTGAGGCAGATGAGACCTTAGGTAAAATCCTGAGACACCAATTGCCTACGCAGGAATGGTGGATGGGCATGATACAAACTTTGCTGTGAAGAAACAGGTTTATTTACCAAGTTTTTGTGTATCGATCACAAGTCAGCATTTTCAAAATATTGATATAAGTTGCTCTGACTGGGAAAGGAGCGGAAAAGGCCAACTCAGCAATCAAATTTGGCGACCAAAGCAGGACCTACAAATGCAGATGACGGGGCTAAGGCAGCCGCACCATGACAAGGCAGTAAAAAGAAGATTTCTCAAAATCAATGCAAAGCACTCGACCGACCCCGGTTGCCTCCAAAAGTCAAAGAATTTCTAACAGAAGTGAACAACCATTGATTGTTCATTTAAAGTAGCAATAACTATTGCATCTGCTATTTTTGAGAGTTGGTAAAGAAAGTTATTGAGAAAATGACTCATCGTTAAGATATTTTTGTAAAAACAGTTGTATATATATCCCCACGCATAAACTTGTTGGGGTTGTTGATTTCTCTTCTGAAGAGCTATACTGTAATTTCAGATTTTCAATACAAGAAGCTAATGGAATTTCTGAAGTTCTGCGTTGTTTGAAGTGTTGTGATGAGTTTGCTTGCTGCTGCAGGATTTCTGTGTTATTTCATGTTACAATAAGTTTTCTGAACCGTGTCATTATGTTCTCTTCTCTTACATAATCCGCCTATGCTGTATATTTCTTAGTCTTAGCATTAGAGAAAAAGAATAGTTCAGGATTTGTTTATTAAACACCCCAAACTCAATCTCTGTTGTTAATTATGTCTTCTTCAGAATTAGTTATGAATGTGAAATTCTTAATTGCTCACATTTACACTGAATCTTTCATAGTAAATACTGTTCAGGAATTCTGAGTTGCTCCTGAGTAATATTTCATTTCTCCATATCACCAGCATAGTGAAAGATTCTTAGTTGCCTCTCACTGGCTGGTAACAGTCCATATTCCCAAATTTGAAGATTGTTTCATGAGTGCCCATCTGTCCCTGCAGTATCACCATCCTCACTAAATACCTCAAGCAACACATACTCACAGACTCCAATGCCCAATGGACTAAAAACCCCTGAACATTCCATTTCAGCTGTTAGAAGATATCATTCAACCAAAACTTTAAACAAAATTCAGTGCATCATAACTAGCCTAAAACATTACAAAACAAAGCTAAATTCTAAAGAGAGAGCCCTCTCTGATTGCAGGTAGGCTAGAACCTGTTATCCAAAGATTGGTTTATGGTTACCTCGGCCGTATTCCCTTAGGAGTCAAAGGGAACAACCTGAGTGTTAACATAATTGGCGACCTCACTGGGGAAAGAACGAATTTTTCAACTGCTGTCTGCTTTAGATAGCGGTTCCAAAATTTAAGCAGTTCCTTGACCATTCTGAAAATATTCTTAAAAATACCAAAAACAAGTTCGGAAGCTGGCTCCTAAAAAGAGAACTAGGCATACCAGGTCAAATCCTGACCCAAATCCTCCACCTGTTTTCGATAATCCTAATTTTATTCCCAAGACTCTTAGGAACCAAAAGGAACCAGAAGAATTTGCTGCGTCCAGCCCTGAGGCAGTTCAACAAAGTTATATCCCAACCCCTGCCAAACCATCGGTTCATCCTCACATAACCCGGTCTTCCCCCTCTTCCTCATCCACTTCCCAAAATATACTATTCACACCCCCACCCAATACACAAACTGCTATTGTTGTCCCTGTTGGTCCAGTTGTTCCCCTTCTACCTGTTGTCCCATTGATCCCTGCAAATATGGCTAATCGTTATGCCCCCCTTCAGCTACCTGCTAATCCTGGGGCCATGCCTCAGGACTACCAAAGTAAGATCACTTATTTTGATGGAACCAATACATACACTGCCTTACAGCATACCAAGAAAATGCAAGATTACTTTGAAAACTATGAAATAGACGATGATGATGTGAGAATGAAAATTTTTGTCCAAAGTTTAACAGGTGAAGTAAGAACTTGGTTCAGAGCACTTGCTGCAAATTCCATAGCTGATTCGGGCGCTCTTTATCAGTCCTTCCTGAACAGATGGGAAAAGAAAAAGGATCCTCTACACATTTTATCTGAGTATGACACCATAAGGAGAGGCCCACAAGAAACTGTCCTAGATTATTATACCAGATTCAACACTGTTTATAATGCCATTCCTCAAAATATTAGACCTCCACCTGATTTAGTCTTAATCAAATTTCCGGATGGGTTTGATGCTGATATGGCATATCAACTAAGGGAAAGAGCCCCTGCAACCCTGGCAGACATGCAAAACATAGCTGTAAGTGTAGAGGCAAATCTGATTGCTAAAAGAAATCGGGCAAGAGCTGAAAGAAGAACCACTTTCAAGGAAGAACCCTCAGCATTTGAGCAAAAGCTAGATGCAATCATCAAAGGTATGGACAGACTTGGGGACAGGGTAGAAACCATAGAAAGAAAATCATCATGGGAAGGTCAACCAAGCAATGCTAGAAATCCAAATTTTAGAAAGAATCAAAATCCTAATGTTGGAAGGACTGATCCTGACCAGCACATTAGACCTCATTTTCAAGAAAATTATGTTGAGGCCTCAACATCTAACGAACCAACTGAGGAACCTCACATCAACCTAATGGGTTTAGACAGTGAACATCAGGTCTTTTTAACACAAGAAGATCAAGAGGTTTATAATGACAATCAATTTCACACTAAGTCAGGAGAATCATTTGATTTTAGAGAAGGTTATGATGCAGTAGTTTATGAGGTACAAAAACAGTATAAACTAAGGACTAGAACTATAGATGTACCTGAATCTCTTAAACCAAGGGACAGTAAGCAGCCAAAAAAGACCAATGACAAGACTGTTCTTCCACAATCCGCTAGCAACTCAAACCCACATGTCACAGAAGTCACTGTGGAGGATATCTCAGAACAACAGCCCTCTGAAAACCAGCCAGCCCCACTCCATCCTTCAAAGGCAAGGGCAGATACCACCCTGGAAAACAAATATGGTACCAATTTCACTCAAAATAATACCAACCATGAAGAAAGGACCACTGACAACCGAGCCGAAAAGGAAAAACCTGCTGCACTCAATGCCAAAATTCAAATAGAAAAGCCCTTTAACTTGGAAACAGAAATAAGTAAGCTAAAGATATCAATCCCTCTTTCTGAATTGGCCAAACATCAAGTGTACAGACAGCAGATTAATAGGTCACTCCAAATATCAGACAATAAAGATGCTGTGAATGTCCTAGATGATCAACTGGAGTTACTGTTTGGTCCTGAGGTTAACGGAAAAACAGCAAATGGAGGGGTTCCACCCTTCTATGTCAGTTTAAACATTCATGATAAGGTTCTACACAATGCAATGTTTGATTCTGGGGCCTCACACAACTTAATGCCCAAATCTGTAATGGAAAAACTCGACTTAGACATCACAAGACCTTATAAAGATCTATTCTCATTTGATTCAAGCCAAGTCAGGTGCTTAGGCTTGATTAAAGATCTATGTGTCTCCTTGGTCCAATACCCAACCAAAACAATTTTGATGGATGTAGTAGTAGCTGACATACCTCCTAAGTATGGTATGCTCTTGTCCAGATCCTGGGGGGCCAAACTCCAAGGATCTCTGCAATTAGACATGTCCTATGCTACTATTTCAGTCTTCGGACAGCCAAAGAGATTATACCGCGAAACATTAATGAAATATGTGGTAAGCAGTCAAGAGAAGCCCCAAAACTTCCCAATCTATTCAATACACTCTGACATGGATTCATTTATTCTCTATAATGCTGACATCTGCAACAAGGCTTATTCTGAACTATTAATGGCAGCAGAGACAGAGGAATTAAATGAACAATTTGCCCCCCAAGACCAAAGGACTTTAGGCAAAACTGATATAACGAAGGAGCACGATGTATCAAGCAACTTGCAAGAAACCAATCTGCCCATGATACAACTTTCTAAAGATCTCAATCCAAATCTTGATCATGAAACCTTATGGTACTTAGAATTTGATGGTTCTGTAAACAAGTTAGGAGCTGGAGCAGGAGTCTGGATCCACAATATGCACAATGACCAGGCTGAGGGTCATGCATATAGGTTAAACTTCCGATGCACAAACAATATGGCTGAGTATGAGGCCCTTTTGTTAGGTCTGAAACTCATAAAAAAGTTGGGTGCAACCAAAGTTTGAATCTTAGGAGATTCAGATCTGATCATACAACAGATGAAAGGAAACTTTACCACAAATGATCTAAGGTTGAGAGCATATAAGGGAGTAGCTATCCAGGTACTTGATACCTTTTCAGAATCCCAGTTAACTAAAATTTCTAGAGAGCTCAATCTACAAGCTCATAGCTTGGCAACCTTCGCCAGCACTTGCAAGCTGCCTTTCAAACCCAATCACACTTTCACTGCTGAAATCAAACATAGACCTGCAGTTCCGAACAACATAAAAAATTGGCAAGTCTTTGAGAGTGACACACAGATTAATAACTTTCTCACTCTAAAAGAGGAATTCTCTGGCATTAACATTGATTCGACCACTAGAGATGATCAACAATAGGCACACACAATTACACACAATATATCAGCCGAAACAGCTAATCTGGTTTTGCATCCTACCACCTTTAACAACGAAAGTATACAAAGGTTGAGGCAAATAGATGAAGATGAACTGGCTGAAACAGAAGCAGAGGTAATTGAGTTAAAAGATAATTTTCTGCCCACAGGTCTAACCCCTTTGGAGGATCTGTTTGATTCAAATGATATCTCAAGAAAGCCAAAAATGCAACCGCTGAATGCTGAAATTGAAGATTGTAACATTGGAACTACAGAAAATCCCAAAATGATAAAATTATCTAAAGCATTACCACCTGATCAGAAATTGAAATACATTGAGTTATTTAAAGAGTTCCAAGATGTCTTTGCCTGGAGCTATGAGGACCTCAAATCCTATGATACCTCAGTCATCCAGCACACCATACCTTTAAAAGAAAACCAAAAACCTTTCAAACAAAAACTTAGAAGAGTGAACCCGATGCTCCTTCCTCTCATTGAAAAAGAAGTGAAACGTATGTATGAAGCATGAATCATTGCTCCAATCAGGTTCTCAGAATGGATTTCAAACCTAGTGCCTACTAGGAAAAAGACGGGAGAGATCAGACTGTGTGTTGACCTAAGAAATTTGAATAAAGTCTCTCTCAAAGACCATTACCCCTTACCAAAAATGGATCATATCCTACAAAGGGTAGTGGGAGCCTCTAGGATCTCATTATTAGATGGATTCTCTGGATTCAATCAGATTTTAGTACACCCGGATGATCAAGACAAAACTGTCTTCACAACACCTTGGGGAACTTTCAAATATGTCAAAATGCCTTTTGGGCTTAAGAATGTAGGGGCCACCTTCCAAAGAGCAATGGATATAGCCTTCGCCAAGGAAATCCATGATTTTCTGGTGGTCTACCTGGATGATCTTATTGCCTTTTCAAAATCAGACCAAGAACACTTAGAACACTTGAGGCAGGTTTTCATAATTTGTAGGAAATATGGCATATCTCAAAATCCAAAGAAATCACTGTTCGGCCTGGAGGAAGGTAAACTCCTAGGGCATATAATCTCAAAAGATGGTATTAGGATCGATCCGGACAGAATTCAAGCTATCCTACAAGTACCTCATCCGAGAAACATCAAAGAACTACAAAGCTTTCTAGGAAAAATTAACTTCTTGAGAAGGTTCATTCCTAATTTGGCTGAGCTCACAAGACTATTAAACAATATGTTGAAAAAGGATTCCAAGGTCAAATGGACCATGGAAGCTAGACAAGCCTTTGAGGATATCAAAAGAGCATTGACAAACACACCAGTCCTAACAAGCCCTAGGTTTGATAGAGATTTCATCATTTTTTCTTTTGCATCTAAGCATACAATTGCTGTTGTTCTATTACAAAAAGATGACCAAGGCTGTGAAAAACCCATTGCATTCTTTAGCAGAGCCCTTAGAGATGCCCCCTTAAAGTATCAGATTATGGAAAAACAAGCCTATGCATTGGTAAAAGCAATCAAAGACTTTAGAATATATATCCTGTACTCTCACGTCATTTCCTACGTCCCAAATGCAGTGGTTAAGGACATTTTAACCCAAGAAGGAATTGAAGGGAGGAGGGGCAAGTGGATTGCCAATATCTTAGAATACGACATGGAAATCAAGCCTACCAAACTGATAAAAGGACAAGGTCTAGCCAAGCTGATGACTGAAACCAATTTCCAAGCCCTTGACATTAATGAACTGGACAACGAACAGGAGATGGCGACTCCACAGATCAGCCAAGCCTTTATGCAATCTCCCTGGTATGCTGATATATGTTTTGCATTGTTAAACCTGCAAGCTCCTCTAGGGTTGTCCAGAACTAAGAAAAGGTTCTTGAAAATGAAAGCATCAAAATTTTGTATTATAGAAAATGTTTTGTTTTGGAGAAATCATGAAGGAATCTTACTTAATTGCTTAACATTGGATGAAACTGACAATGTCCTCAAGGAATTTCATGCAGGTGACTGTGGAGGACACTTATACTGGAAATCCACAGCTGATAAAATCCTAAGGGCTGGATTTTATTGGCCTTCCTTGTTTACTGATGTGAGAAAATTTGTAATGTCTTGTCACAAATGTCAAATTTTTGAAGGCAAGAGAAAGCTGCTGCCTTTACCACTCAAACCTGTTTCAACTGAGAGACCATTCCAGCAATGGGGTTTAGACTTTATTGGTGAAATTCACCCCCCATCCTATGGCCAGCATAGGTGGATTCTAACTGCTACAGACTATTTCACCAAATGGATAGAAGCTGTCCCTTGTAGGCAGGCCAATGACTCCATTATTATACAATTTCTAGAAACCAACATCTTGTCCAGGTTTGGCTGTCCAGACAAAATTATCACAAACAATGACGCCGCTTTCAAGTCCAAAAAAATGATCAACTTTTGCCACAAATATCATATGACCTTAGGTCATTCCACTGCTTACTATCCTCAAGGTAACGGCCTAGCTGAGTCTTCCAATAAAAGCCTCATCAACATCATCAAGAAAGTTTTGGAGGAAAATAAAAAGAATTGGCATAAGAAGTTGGTGAATGCACTGTGGGCAGACAGACTGACCACCAAGAGATCCATTGGTGCAAGTCCATATGAACTAGTTAATGGAATGGAAGCAAGGTTTCCTTCATCTTTAGGTATTCCTGTAATCAAGTTGCTGCAAGAAATACAAGCTGAGCCCAATGACATTCAAAGAAGGATCAATCAGACAATCCACCTACAGCAAACAAGAGAGGAAGTCTATCAAAGAACCCAAGTACTGCAAGAAAAGCTCAAAAGAGTATTTGACAAAAGAACCAAAGTTGAAGACTTCTTTATAGGAAACAAAGTGCTGAGATGGGATTCCAGGAGGGAGGACAAAGGAAAACATGGTAAATTTGACTTCTTGTGGAAGGGGCCTTATGTAATTTATGTTGTACAAGGTAATAACACCTATTTTCTAAGGAGTTTGGATGGCTCAACACTGAGGAAGGTCCAGTCAATGGGAGGATGCTCAAGCATTATTTTGACCCCCTTTGATCAAGCACTGCTCAATTGTATATTTTACATAAATATTTGTATTTTCAGTTTGTTTATTTACAGTGGATAGATGAAGGTCCTAATGAAGTAGATTTTGAGAAAGACTAAGGTGCTGCACTTTTTTTTTTTTTATGTATATTATTGACCTTGTCATGGGAAAGCAAGAGAAGGTACTTGGGAACTATCTAGGTGATGAGAAACACTCAGAGAAGCAAGGTAAGAACAGTGCTGTGATTTCACAGCAGATCAGCTTAATGAGTATTTCATACAAGTTTCTTGGATTCAGATGGATAGTCTTTAACAAATGGAAAGTTTCAGACTGCAAAAAGAATGAAAAAACAAGGTGGTCTGACCTGCTGATCTTGACTTTTCATCTGGAAAAGTCATCCCCAAGTGGAGCCACTGTTAGCCTCCTATACCAATAGGGTTTCATTTTTCATGATTGACAGTAGGAGTGCCAAAAATGTTCATCTTTGATGATACAAAGGTTCCATTTTTGTGAAAGAAGCAAACAGTTAAAACATGTAAAGAGGGTATGCCTTAAAAGAATAATCAAAAGGCAAGAAAATGAATTGGTCAGAAAAAATAATGGAAATGAACCCCAAAGAAAGACCAGGAAAGTGGCCAACCCAAATGCCACTGCTATCTTGATGGATGGCTCAACAGTTCAAACTGGGCCATGCCATGTTTTAAATTGCCTGTTCTAGACTAGAGAATGAGTACCTATTCAAACAGTTCAAGCTTGACAGATGAGTAGCTGGATAGAGAAAGGAAGGAGCCCATTAGCTTAATCTGGGCCCTTGGAAGATATAAGGGTAGATTTAGATAGGAGGGCAGCAAAAAGAAAAGAGCATATGAGGGTTTGCAAGTCTAATTGCACCCTCCCTGAAGTAACAAAAAATGCTAGGTACTAAGCTGGGTAGGTAGCCAGAAGTTGTAGAAGCCTGATTCTATTCATGTTTTGACCTTGATCAAGAAGGCACATATTAGCATTTGTAGAGGTATCTATGCAGCATTTTGATGACAAAATATGGAAGCATGTCTAACTTCCCCTGTTTTCCCCAGAGACTCTCTTTCTAACATCCCCTTGAGGACTTTAGGACCTCCCTAAATAGTCCTTCTTGTATTTCTCCTTGGAAAAATTCATGACAAGTTTTGACCTTCTTCTCCGAAAAGAAGCCACATTTCTGGTGTAAAACCATTCCTCACTTTCAATTTTTCACATCCCCAATTCACATTGACTTCTAACCCTATTATCTAACTCCCTAAGTGCTCCTCTTCCCCTACTATTATAAGCATTATTGTGAAAAAACCAAAAAATATGTAAATACCCCCCTTGGGCATTATAGCCATATATTTAAAGTTCGGCAAACATTACAGAATCAAAGGCTTTCATGTGTTCAGTTCATACTATAGTTGGGGATTAAATTAATATTTGGTTGGTTTAATAACCCTTACCCACCTTATAAACTGCAAGATCGTATTCTCCTAGTTTATTATGTGAATTTTTGAAAAAACCCACTTTAAGCCGTTTTCCCAATGTTTATATTTCGGCGCGCTTCACCAAAAAGCAGAAAATATTAAAAAAATACCCACCGGGTCCCGCCGTATTGTGCTGACATGTTCGCGGCCCGTCATCCGTCGGATCCGGGCCCTCCCATCCGATGGTCCACAGCAATTTCGGACCACCCCCTCCGTCCGTCCTTTACCGCCCGAAATCTGTCAGAGGGTGACGTAGGGCCTGGGACGCGTGCCTATTTGTTACTGGAGCGGCCGGCCTCTGACCATTACCAGGCCCGTACACTAAGCGGTCCGATAATAACGCTAACCACCCTTTGTTACCGCTCTCACTTTCCACCCCACGTCATCTCCACATCAGCATTACGTCACCCTACCTTCCGCCATTTTTCCGACCTGTCCACCACGTCGCTCATCCATGTCAACCCAATCACCAGTCGACACGTCATTCCTCCATACCCGACCGGACCAATGACGTCATGCTGACGTCATCCATCAAAAAGGCGCCAAATATCAATTTTTCCATATTATCGCGTAAAAATCGTTTTTTTTTCATTTTTCTTACCAAACGCGCACTGTATTTCCTGCATGTCGTTTACGTCGCCTGTCCGCCAACTCCAAAGCTTGCTCCCTAGCTGCCGGCGCCGTGTGTTCAATCGACCTTCAACACCATCGGCCACACAGTCCCCAGGTATTTATCAATTCCCTCTGCATACCCGGGTCCTTCCAAGTTCACTGTATTAAACGAGAGAAAAGGGAAAACATAAGAACTGCTAAAAAGTCCTAAGCAGGAAGAACCTCCATCTCCCACTTTAAGCCCCAAATTCACCTGTAGGGGCTCCCATTGTTCAAATTTACCAAGCTTCCACAGCTTATTGCACATTTGCGACTTAAAGCCATTACCAGACAAATTCCACTGTAAAAGCAGTACTCAGTCCCAGCATTGGCTCTTTTAACCTCTCTCAGGAGCATTTTAACTCTGTTTCACCCCAATTTACCTGTTTTCTCTCTGCAAATTGCCTTATCCATTGAAATTCACTGCTCTGTGTTACCTTTTTCAGAAAGTCAAGTTCAATACAACTCCAAATAACAATTAAACAATGGAGACCCCTGTGGCATTGAATATTGCACCTCTGAATGCCCCACATAAAGACCTAGAATGGTTGGCCCTTGCTGATAGAGATTATCAAATGAGAGAAACTGTTGAACTATGTAACAAATATCACATAGAAACCGTTTGTGAGCTAAAGAAAAAACACAGAGATGGTACTGACCTCTTGGGAATCTGGAAGTCCCACTTACCAATATATTATCTCCCTCAGGTGAATGAGTTCCCTGATTTGATTCACCAATGTTGCACAAGTTATGACCCCAATCAAAGGGCTGTTCTAAGTCCTTCAGGCTCTGTATTATTCCATGTCACTCCTGAAGCCATCAACCAAATGCTACAGTTTCAATCTGCAAAGCCACTGACTCCTCTTTCTATGCAACTTTTGCTGGAGCAAGGTGCCAAGCTGTCCAACTCACAAATTACAAGAATTGGCCAATTGTTCATGCTCCCACAATTCCAGCCTCGGCAGCCTCCCCCTTATCTACATGTCTGGTTCAATGACATAGGGAGACTGCTAGTAGACATGATATCCTCCATCTTAGGATTCAAAACCAGTGAGTTTGTGGATGAGACAACCTTGGTAATGCTATCCATGTTCACTCCAGGACAGCCCCCTGCTGTCCAGTATGACTATGATACATTTATAGCCGACAATATTCATGAACAGTTCATGAACCTGGAGAGAGAGAGGGTATTCAAATACACCTCCTATATATATCATCTGCTATTGTACAATCAGCCTGATAGCTTTCCTGTTTTTCTCAAGAAGTTAGATGCAAAGGGAAAGAGAAGATCTGTAATGTTCTGGACATCAGTCTGTCATCATATTCATTACTCACCATACAACTATTGTGAGTTCATTGACCTATTCATTCATCCAGCCTTGTCCTTGCTGCAGAGTTCCCCTCCTCCTAGACTCAGTGATGATATGCAGAAAATTCTCCAGCTTTCAAAGAACTATAGCATTGGAGATTGGTACTTCTACCAAGACCACACAGTGATCAGAATATATGGTTGTGAGCTAGCCCCATACAGACTTCCAAAGTATGTTCCCATGAGACTTTTTGCATTAGAATACTTCCGGCAGTTTGGCAATGCAGACATGATCCACTTTCATAGCAGAAATAAGAAAGCACAGTTGAAAATTAAGCACCAGTTGGGACCTTTTATCTTTAACAAAAGGGAAGAAGCTTGGGAAGAGGCAGACAAGATCCTAAAAGGCCTCCTTCTCAAGACAAGCTTCTATTGGGCACCCTATGACCCTAACCATTTCATAAGCCTCAGAAGAATCAAGTATAGACTTGCTACCTATGATCACTTTAGCATTCCAGAAATTGAAAAACATGCTAACCAACTAGAGTGGAGAGAAGGCACATTAGTGGAGGATTATTCTGAAGAGGAATTAGCAGAAAGAGCCATTAAGAAACTAGAAAAAGCAGTTGACTTGGAATATTTTGGACAGGTTTGGTCTTCAGCCCCTCAGCATCTTGGAGAAGCTACCTCTTCGTCCACTGTTCCCCAACAGTCTGCCAAAAAAACTGATCAAGCAGCAAACATGGCTAAAGGCAAAGCAGTACAACAAGAGGAGTCACCTCCTAATTTGGAACAGCAAGTAGAACAGCAAGAAGGCATGGCTAAGGCACCTGCCTCCACAGAGCAGCAAACACAAGAGCAAATCCCTCCAAGGTAGGAGGTAATAGTTGAGTCTACAGTTTTACAAACACCAACTAATGAGGAAAGAATGAGGAAAAGGGATAGGCAAGAGGATACTCCTCCTACTACTTCAACGGATCAACAAGGTGAGAAAAGACAAAGGCTAAATCCCTTTTCAGAGGAGGAATTGCTGGAAAGACCAACCAATACTATGCTCCCTCCTAGCATTGAAACATCGGCCAACTCCTTGCAGCAAGGACAAGAGATGCGACATGGGGCAGAGGTAAGTTCTTCAAGGCAGCGGTCCAAGGCGGACTCTAGCATCAAGAAGCAGTTCATAGACATCAAGAAAAGAAATGAGCCTCTCAAATACCAGATCTACAATCAACTCTAAAAGATGGCACCAACTAATCAGGAGAGGCTAATGTCAGCTTATGATATTCAAGAACAAAAAATGACTCTCAGTCATTTTAAGCCTACTATGCATCAACCTCAATCAGCTGTTGATTATATCAGAACCAATTTGGAGATTTTCGCCAAAGACATCCACCCCATGGACCAAATCGAGCTACACAGGCAAACAGGGGAGATGCTCTATTCCACATTGGCTGATAAAACCCTATTAGTACACCAATTACAAAATTCTTTACACAATACTACTGCTCAGCTAGAACTAGAAAAGGCATCATCTCAAGCCAAGGACAACAGAATCAAGTCCTTGGAAGAAATTATTATAGAGCTGGGACATGATCCAAAGGACCCTAGGGGTGTGTAGGCACTTTTGAAGAAAAGAGATGAAGACATAGCAGCTCTAAGAAAGCATATCAAGCTGCCAGCTACCCTTCACCCTCAGACTGGAGAGGTTGCAGAACAAAAGAAGGATCAGGATGTGGTTGCTTTACTCCTGAGTTTATATAAGAGATTGATGGAGACAGAGGGTGTATTGGAGGTGGCATTAAAAGCAAAACAAGGTGAAGTACCAATTCAGCCAGCACATACATCTGCATCCACTGAAGGTGTGCCACTTGCAACTACTGTAGCAGGTCCTCCCACCAGACAAACATCAGAGGCAGGCCCTTCAGGCTCAGCACGAGCTACAGAAGTAACAGCACCAACAACAACATCAGAACAGGTGCCTAGCCTCAGCATGCAGAATATGATGAAGGAGCTTGAAGCACAGATGGCTAAACTGAATGAGACTAAAGAAAAATTGGCTGCTATTGAAGAAAAATATGATAAATCAAAGCAGAGCATAGCTGAAAGAACAAGAGAGGTAAGGGCTCTTGAAAAAAGAATAAAGGAACTAGAAAAAGAGCTTTCTCTTGATAAGGTTATAGTTGAAGTTAAGAAAATCCTATGGGCCAACATTGGTCAATCCATTACAGACCAGTGGCAGTATATTGAAACTATCCATGAGCATATGGATCTCATAGGCAGGGCCCAATCAGAAAATCAGAGAGCCAGGGCATCTCTAGGGAATATGCCTGAAATAGCCAACAGAATGATTAATGTCCTTAACAATCGCACTGGCCCCCAGCTGGCAGGAATGGGTATCACCAGTAGAACTGATACTATTTTACTAATAAAGAGGGTGCTTACCTTAAGAAATTATGTGCAGACATTGGACAGAAGGTGTCAAGAAATGCAGGCAGATGTGAATATATTTATTGAAAAAATCACAGCATTGCATAATAGAGGTCTTCCCAGCTTGGTAACTAGTGCGGGAAGGTTACTATCACTTGAGCACTATGCCAAAAGGGTCAATACCTATGACACAAACCAGATCACTGCATCAGCAAGTGCCCCAGAGGAAACATGGCCTCCATCTGGGCAGAGTCTCTATGACAAGCTACAAAACTTATTTTTTATTATGAATGAGGTTAAACATCTTTTTGAAGTGCCTCCAAACTCTTGCAAATACACTGAGGCAGATGAGACCTTAGGTAAAATCCTGAGACACCAATTGCTTACGCAGGAATGGTGGATGGGCATGATACAAACTTTGCTGTGAAGAAACCAGTTTATTTACCAAGTTTTTGTGTATCGATCACAAGTCAGCATTTTCAAAATATTGATATAAGTTGCTCTGACTGGGAAAGGAGCGGAAAAGGCCAACTCAGCAATCAAATTTGGCGACCAAAGCAGGACCTAAAAATGTAGATGACGGGGCTAAGGCAGCCGCACCATGACAAGGCAGTAAAAAGCAGATTTCTCAAAATCAATGCAAAGCACTCGACCGACCCCGGTTGCCTCCAAAAGTCAAAGAATTTCTGACAGAAGTGAACGGCCATTGATTGTTCATCTAAAGTAGAAATAACTATTGCATCTGCTATTTTTGAGAGTTGGTAAAGAAAGTTATTGAGCAAATGACTCATCGTTAAGATATTTTTGTAAAAACAGTTGTATATATATCCCCACGCATAAACTTGTTGGGGTTGTTGATTTCTCTTCTGAAGAGCTATACTGTAATTTCAGATTTTCAATACAAGAAGCTGATGGAATTTCTAAAGTTCTGCATTGTTTGAAGTGTTGTGATGAGTTTTCTTGCTGCTACAGGATTCCTGCATTATTTCATGTTACAATAAGTTTTCTGAACCGTGTCATTATGTTCTCTTCTCTTACATAATCCGCCTATGCTGTATATTTCTTAGTCTTAGCATTAGAGAAAAAGAATAGTTCAGGATTTGTTTATTAAACACCCTAAACTCAATCTCTGCTGTTAATTATGTCTTCTTCAGAATTAGTTATGAATGTGAAATTCTTAATTGCTCACATTTACACTGAATCTTTCATAGCAAATACTGTTCAGGAATTCTGAGTTGCTCCTGAGTAATATTTCATTTCTCCATATCACCAGCATAGTGAAAGATTCTTAGTTGCCTCTCACTGGCTGGTAACAGTCCATATTCCCAAATTTGAAGATTGTTTCATGAGTGCCCATATGGCCCTGCAGTATCACCATCCTCACTAAATACCTCAAGCAACACATACTCACAGACTCCAATGCCCAATGGACTAAAAACCCCTGAACATTTCATTTCAGCTGTTAGAAGATATCATTCAGCCAAAACTTTAAACGAAATTCAGTGCATCATAACTAGCCTAAAACATTACAAAACAAAGCTAAATTCTAAAGAGAGAGCCCTCTCTGATTGCAGGTAGGCTAGAACCTGTGATCCAAAGATTGGTTTGTGGTTACCTCGGCCGTATTCCCTTAGGAGTCAAAGGGAACAACCTGAGTGTTAAAATATTTGTTTAATAATTTGATGAAAGAAAATCTTTCTTCTGATGCGAGTTCAAGCCCTAGATTGACATTTTGTGGTTTGGCCTCAGTGGCAAGGTTTACTAATTCAAACATTAAAGTATAACTTTGAAGTTTTGCATTAGTGATCTTTTTGAATCTATCTTTGATGTCATACATATCTTCTAGCTTGACCACATATATAGGAATAGAATTCTCATTTAGTCTTTATTTTAGCTGAAGATCATGATCGCTTTCATCAGTAATCTGATCATCATAAGATTTTTCATAAGTCAAGAAATTTAAAATGTCTTCATCATGATTAAATACTCGCCAATTGATGACATTGTCTAGGATAGATGGCCGGAAAATTAATTCAATTGAAAACTTATCTGGACTATAATCCTTGGATGGAAGGATATTAGAAGCAACATTAGCCAATAAATCAGCTGCTGCATTCTGAGATCTAGAAATAGGAGAAATATTAAATGCTAGAAAATGAGTTATGAGACATTGAACAAGGGATTGATAATGTTTGAGATGACCTGAGAGATAATGAATAGTGTTCCTTACTTGTTTAATGACAATCTCGGAATCACCAAACACTTTCAGATATTGAATATTCAGGCCTATTGATTTATAAAGCCCTTGGATCAATGCCTCGTATTTTGCAGTGTTATTGGCACACTCAAATTCTAATCTGCATGATAGCATAGTTTTTTCCCCTTCTAGACTAACTAAAATACACCCTACTCTTGCACCATCATTGGATTTTGATCCATCAAAATATAAAGACCAAAATAAAGGTTTATCTATAGATTTATTTACAAGTTCATCAACAATACTAACACATCTTGAGGTATCAGTATGAGAAAAAATTTCGATTTGTGATGTGATACTATTAACAGGAAAAGGCGATTATTAAGCATTAAAATTTCCAAAGGATTACTTAGCTAAGTAATTTTCAAGAATGTTGTTATTGAAAGCTACAGGTTGGTTTTCTTGTTCAAACTTTGTTACTGTATGAGTCATGTGTTTTTCGCGGTCTATTTTTATTTGATTAGGTTTCCCTTTATAGGGAAGCCACATGTGATACCAATTAGTGGAAATGCAACCATGGAGTTTCTCAGACCAATCCCTGCTTAGAATTAAACCATAGAACTCAGGGATGTCAGCAATCAATATACCAATCCTTTGAACTACTATGGGATCAGCCGATAGTCTTATAGTAACTGAATTAATCTCTCCTAAAACTTGAACTTCAATCCGATCTACTTGAACAATATGAACTGAAGATTTATGGGGCTCAATGTTTGATTTAGAGAAAACTGAGGCTGGCATTATATTTGATGAAACCCTTGAATCTATTAGGAAGTTATGCAGATTTCTATTATAGATCTCATAAGTCAAGAGAAAATTAGGAGTATGACAATTAGACCTATCTCCAATCAAAACAACATCAGTAGCATCTACTTTATCCGATAGTGGTTTACCTGATCCTTTAGCTACCTTGGATAATACACCGGTTGGGAGAGGAGAGGAAGGTATTGCATTTAGCTCTTTAAGTAGCAATTTCTATTGGTTTCTTAGCTTGCTAAGTTCGTGTAAAGAAATATTTTCTTGAGTCTTATTCATGTCCTCCACAATGTTGTAATCCATAGAGTAAGAGACTACTAATGTTTTAGATGATGAGGGTGGATTGGAGGATGATGGTTGATTTTGGGTAGGCACAACTGGAGTTTTCTTCATGGGAGCTTTGTCTTTAGTAAAAAGGCTTGAATTTTTCTTCTTTGGATTTGTTTGAATAGGCTCTACTACATTTTTACTTCTGGTATTTATTGGGAGAGCTTATTGTTCACTTTCATTGTCAGAGTTGGGCAAGATAAAGTCCCACATCCATGAAATTCAATTATTTTCTCTTCTTCTGTTTCCTTTGATGATAAAATTGTGTCTTAATCTTCATCATCATCTTGATCTGATTTTGCATTAGATATAGCATTAGGTGGTTTTGGTTCAGTTGACTGATTTCTTCTAATGTTTCTAAATGGTTTCTTAGTAGAAGTTTCAGCTACCTGCTTTTTTATTTCCACCATTTCATTAGACATAGTTTTCAGAACCTTTTGTAAACCTTCCAAGTCATATGGGTCTTTAACTGTTTTCTTTTTTAAATCATCTTTGAGGGTAACCTTTTTTATTTTGTTTCCTCAAGAGCATTTCTCTTTCCCAAAGCAATGATACATTTTTCAACAACAATCACTTCCTTCATATTTTCTGCTAATGTGGGTTTGGCAGCCCTATCAACGAAGATGGCTATGTTTGAAGGTAAAGAAAAGATATACCATTCGCTTTAGAATTCTTTACTAGGCTTGGATGTTGCAGCAATTTTATTCAACAATTTATTAAATCGGGAGTTGAAGTCTTTGATGGGTTCCTTTGATTCAGATTTCAGATTGGAGAGGTCATTAATCAAAGTCGTTGTGGCCCTATCATCCCCAAACTTGGTTAAAAATTGCTCCTGAAAAACATCCCAACTATTGATGTATCATGGTGATAATGAAAAATACCACGATCCAGCTGCCCCTTGTAGAGTGTATGGAAAAATCCTAACAACAACATCTTCTTTTGTTACCCCATTCAAGTTTATTGACAACATGAAATTGTTTATATGTTCTTCAACCAATATGCCAATGTCGGGATTAAATTTTGGTAACCATTTTTTAGGATGAGTTGATAATTGACTTATGGGTGAAGGCATAGTGATAGCTCCTAGATTTGTCCATGGTCTTGGTTAAGGTTGATTATGTGCCATTTTTGAACTAACAGCAGAAGAGGTGAAGAGGCAATTGAAAGTGATTGGGTAGAGGATGTTTGAGAACCTGTACCTTTATGGACTATGATCTTGAGTTGAGGGATGGATGGATGACTTTGCAATGTTTTAGATTGAATGGATGATGATGAAGATAGAGTCTCACTGTCAGAATCTACAGGTGTATTCCTAGCGCTTTTTCTTCTTGGCAGGGGAAATTTAGTTGGTGGAATACCAAGCTTTTCACTCTAGGATCTTGTAAGAGGCTAGGATGGAATATATTGTGAAGTCACACTGCCTTGGGATAACTCAGACTATTCATGGGATATTGAAAACCCTTGGATTTTATCAATTAAGGTCTGTACTTCAAGGGGTTCAAGAGAATAATTTTTAGCTGTGCTTAAGTTTTCAGCAGTGGGTGTTGTATTTTCCTTTCCAACTTCTTGCTTAAAAATAGGAGATTTAGAATGCGAAGGAGAAGTTGGAGGAGATGGTGAGGGGTTTTTACTCTTAGAATGGCCTATGGATTTGGATTTACTCGCCATTCACAACTTTTTCCCTCCTTCTAGTGCCAAAAATGTTGATGCCTCTAAAATCTTAACACCAACATCATGGATAACCACCCGGTCCAAACCTTAGTACAATGCCTTTTTGTTTGGTGTGGTGGCTCCGACTAGACATTATGGGACCAGTTTCTCATCTAATGAATGCTTTGATGTATGATTGGTTTATAATGTATAAGGATGATAAGTCTTTTAACCTCAAACATATACAAATATGCTTGTCTAAACCCGAGTAATGTATTAACAATGCGATTTCTGATTATTTCTAACAGACAAATAACCATATAGATGAATTACTAATTGATAGAAAGATGCATTCATAGATAATGATTACTTTGTTTAAGAAATTATACTAAGTAATTACTAATAAAAAATATCGCATTCATAACAATGTATATCGTTGACATATATCTTTAAAATATAACAATTCTAAATCTTCAGAAATGACATGATAAAGAATTATTTTAAGAGCATACATATATCAACCATAGCAACTTCTAAAAGAAATTCTTCATTACACAAGGAAACAAGACAAAAGAACAGTGAAAAAAAACCACATGCATTTGAGTCTTTCCAATGTAAATAACATTCCGATTCCACTTTCTTATTTTAGAAAACCTTCTAGGAAATACAAAAGTGCAGGTCTTCAAAAAGTTTCTTCACAAAATTGTAGAACCTTGGTCCACTACTAATAAAAAATATTTAGAAGTACAAAACTGAAACTTCTCAAGTTAAATATTATACAAGTTGAGGACCCTTTCTTCAAAGACATGAAATGGTTTAAATAATAAAATAAAAAACTAATTGTCAATAAAAATCGCTTTGAGCTGTTGAAACTGCAAACATGAAAATCTGGGATTTAATTTATAAAAATAATAGTGCGATAGCCTTTTACCTAATTCATTATATCTACTTCTTCTCTTGCACTTTCAGATGACAAATTGAGAGCATTTGCTGGATTTCCGGAGGGTGACTCAACCTAGAATGCAGTTGAGGTGAGTACATAGCATCTGAAAGTTTAGGAACCATAAGATTGATAGTATCAGCAAGGCATTTGGTGGCCATCTGCTGACTGTGTGGCTTTACTAGGAAAAGCCAAAATGCATCCCAAGTCATGTTTTGCACTTTGCCAATTTGTCCTTCTCTGATTGTCAGATCCTGTTTCCATTGATCTTCTAGCGCTTTTTCCTTTGGGATATTTCCTGGAGAGCAATCGGAGATCAAGTTAGTTAGATATAAGATGTCATTTACCAACTCGATCACACTGTTCCTTGTATCCCTGGCTCTGGAAGTAGCTCTTTCGGCCTTAATTAACTGTGATTCCCACTCCGAAAACAAGATTTCCTTGTGCGATTCTTGGATTTTTAATAGATTAGCAGCCATGCCTTCTTCTGAACTTTGCAAAGAGAGAAATTTTGTTATCTTATCATCTGCATTTTCAAACTCTTGCCTGGTATCAACTGCCTGTTCAATGACTGATGCAGTGATAGTGCACAATGGGTCAACTAATGATATCTTATGGCAAAGGATATTTAGTTGCCGAGATAAGGCTTTAGTCATTTCCAAGGCTTCTTTTTCGAATTCATCAACCTTCAAATAACCCTTGAAACTTTCTAACAATAATTACAGTTGTGAAAATTGTTCTTCTTTAGTTTTCTTCTCCTGGTGAATTTCCGCTTGAAGCTTGCCGAGTTCTTGAGACAACTTTTGTTGTTTCAAAAAGCTTGCTGATCGATCTTTTGCTTCTCCAGATTTAGTTGTTCTTTTAGTTGCTCATTCTGTTGTTTTTGTTCTGCTAACTGTTCCTCAAGTTGTCCGATCTTCTGTTGTTCCCATGCTATTTGCTCCTCAAGTTGGATGATCCTTAGATCTTTTTCCTTGATCATTTGGCTAACTTCGGAAGCTTTGTCCATTGTATCGGCTGTATAGGCACTTTCATACTAAGACAAATTTGTTAAATCCTCAAAAGGGTTGACTTCTGAGTCTTTCCATACCACATTCATTGTTCAGCTTGAGGAGTTGAGAGTGTTCTTTGATCAATTTTCCTCCTTTTCCTTTGTCTTTTTACCACAGCCCTATGCTTTGGGCTATAAAATACATCCAGGGTGGTATTTCCTCTACCTTCAATACAATTTCTTCAGAATGATTCTCTGGAATTATTTCAATGTCCTGCTGAGTGTTCACTGTGCCGACTGCCCCTTCAATTGTAATATTTGTAACAATAGGCTCCTATGTTGCAGTCGATTCTAGTGTAACGATGTTCTGGGAGTCATTTTGTTTCTTGATCATTTGATCGAATTGCTCCCATTCCTTGATTAAGATGGAATCAATATTTACATCGGTATCTAGGAGCTCGCTGGTCTTTTTTATTTGTTTGCTCCTTTTCAGGACATGCTCCTTTTTAGGACTCTTCTCCTTTTCAGGACTCTTCTCAGTAGTTTTTTCTTCAGTATGGCCTTCTTGCTACACCATAGGGGTAGTGGCCAATAAATCTAGAGGCAGTGTTTTAACCTCTCTGCCATGAACTGCATAAACTTATCTATTCTCCTGCTCCTAATTTGATCTTTGCTAGATGTTTTACCCATGAAAATAACTCAATCGATGTGAACAAGTCATCATATTCATTTGTCTCATGTTCAAATTTGGCAAGTTTCACCTGACTGGTGAAGTTGTAAGCCACTGCTCTTGGACCATACTGTCTCTTCGGAATGACTGCTAACTTCAGAATTTTTATCTTCTCTATTTCCTTCTCTGGACATTTGAAATCATGCAGTGTGTAGGTACCACAGTGGAGGGGAAATGGAGGCCACATTTGTTTCTTGGACTCTTTGAGGTTCCTTGACATTCCTATTTCTGTTATTTGGTAAGCTATTTCTCTAGCCAATAGCTTATCAGGAATGTACAAGGGGAGAACATGTGGATATGTGGTGCTGCCAAAAATTCTAACATAGGCGAACATTTCTTCACCGAACAAATTGCTAATTGATGTTAGGTCAATGCTGGCTTCATCGGATAACCGAGGAGCAGGTTTATTGAATATGGCCTGATGGACGGGTAAAACAAAACCATGGAAAAGTCTATATATATGATCTTTATAATCGGCCTTCCAAAAATACTTACGATAAATGTGAATAGGGGTTGGGTCTTGAGGCATCCATTTCCAATCTAGAATGGAGTAATTAGAATTGAAACAAGTGGTATCCATGATGTAGTTGCTCATATAGAATGGGGGTGTTGTTCGAGTAGTTAAAAACCTATTTCTTCTATAATCAAGGATTTGGTTGGCCATTTTATCTAATAAAATGGTTGCCCAATCCATTATATAAGAGTTGATTGTTGCTTCCATTAAAGGTACCATTTATATGGAAAACCTAGATGAATCAGAGACTCCAAAGAGTCTACATATCATAGCACCGGCATAGCAATAGGAAGATGCCAAGGAGTCTATGGAGTACATACCAATGGATTCGTGCCTATGCTTGCTTGGGAAATGCCTCCATTGCCTGATAGGGTCTGACTCTACATCATTCTCCTTAGCAAACGCTTCTAAAAATGATTTGTTGTAATGTTTATGGGGGTCTGGAAAATGATACATTTTCTTGACATCTTCTGCCCTGAATGTCCCGAACATCCTTCCATAAGATGTATAGAATGCTTTGTTGGTTATGATGATACTTTCTATAACCCATCTCACTAGGTCATTGTATGGTAACACTTTCGCACGGGCTGCTATTCTATGGAGGAAGGAGCTGGCAAAATCGTAAAGAGTATTTTCTGATTTATCAGTTGAACCAGTCGTTGCCCCTTCTTCTCCAACTTCACTTGGATCTGCGGCTTCAAGTAAATTATATATACCCTCCTAGGAAGTATTGCTAAGGCCTACATAGGTAGTTTCAACTATCAGTACCAACTTTGCTGGTTCATCTTTCGCTATGACAGGGGCCTTTGCTTTTCGGGCTCTCTTAGACATTTTTGCTAGATTGATGATTTTGAATTCCCTCTACAAAATGAAACAGAAGGATGTAACAGTGGAAAAAACTTTGTTCAAAGCTAATACGCAGCACACAGGAGTAACATCAATCAAGCACAATAGATGCTACAGAACTATGACATATTAAGCCACCATGGGTGAAATCATTGAAATATTCAACCATAACTGTTTCTTAATGGTTTCCACGTAACTTCCAACGTGAAACTTTAATGCCATGATGATATGTCGCATCGCAAATTTATAATGGTCCTTTATAGTATGGGTATTGTGGCTTCTCAATCAACGATTAGCGATAATCACATATCACAGATCGGGAGTTACAAGTGTTGTGCCTAAATGGTTCCTTTGTATGGTTGTGATTGAAATCACTGGTGAGCTGGCATGGGGAGGCAGCATGTTTTAAACTTAATAAATTGTTTAAATTTTCTTTATAATTGATTTATAACTTTAAGTCTCACATGTTCGTGATATTTCGTGTTTTGCCTGTTATCAAAGGCACGCTTCATGATAATAAAATCGCATCGGAAGATTTCAAAGGAGTTTTTTTAGAATGCATCTTATGATTTTAGCGTTGAGCGATTGTGATCGGCCTATCGCATTAGAGGTTTTCAATGGAAGACTTGAAGTGATTTCTTGATGAGAAGCGATATGAGAATTTCCGATAGAGTTATCGCATCAGAGGGTTTCAATGGAACACTTTAAGTCCATTATTGAAATAAAGGATGTGCGCAATGTGATATATTCTTTTTATAATTGTTTTGATTCAATAAAACTTTATGATAAGGTTTTATTATAATTCAAATCGGATCAGACCTTATCAAGAGGACTTTCATGGGTTTAATAGATTTGCAAATTGTGTTTGCGATTTAACCTACCCTAAAAGCAAATTTTTATATGACTTATTATAAAATTTAATTTTCAAACATTTTATTGATTTTATTTATATTCTAAAGGGTACCCATTTCTAATTATAGCTTTTTTGTGAAAAATTTTGAAATGCGGAGGGTTGTTGTATAGCACAACAAATAGGTATCGATGTTTTTCTTTCTGAGAACCTTGACCAAGTTATCCATGACCCCTTCAATGAATGGTAGATAACCCTGATTATTAGAAGGTTGGAAGCTTTTCAAAGAGGTTCTTTCCCCTTTTATAGTTGTAGCTCTTTTGATGGTTTTTATGATGTCTTTACTTTTATACCCAATGCTAGCAAAGAGTTTCTTCAAATATTTTATCTTCTTGTCTACATGCTTTGACTCGGGTATTCTTAATGGTCTAGGGAAGAAGCCCGATTTTGAGCACTCCCATTTTTTGTGTTGGATGATGGTGTGATTTTTCATGAAGGTAGTTATCTTTGTGTGCTTTATTCCTAAAAACTTTGTGTCTTAATGATCAATCTTCATTTCTAAGGAGGACAGTGTCTAGGAATGGGATACAACTGTTTTATTCAACCTCCATAGTGAAATTTATGTCCTTATATAAGTTGTTAAGGTGGTCTAGAAAGTTTCTTAACTCCTTTTTCCCATGTGGCCAAATTACACTGGTGTCATCAAAAAACATAATCCAGTATTTTAGTTTTAGTGGGTAGGTTTCCAGGCATTTCTTTTCAAAATTTTCCATGAAAATATTGGCTACTATAGGGCATAACGACGACCCCATAGCCACTCCATATGTTTTTATCAAAGAATACACCTCAGACGGTAAGGAATGTAGAATGAATAAATATCTCCATAAACCTTGGAGCTTGGGGTATGTGACCTGTTTTATCACTTGGATAATTTCATCTAAAGGAATATTTGTGAAGAGTTGAAAACATCAAAAATTATAATCTTATCACCAAGATCCAAGTTCTCTTTATTTATAAGCTCCACATAATTATTCGAGCCTTTAATGTATGAACTTGTTTTTCAAACCAGCAGAGCCAAAGTGCTTGTAACATATTTGGATAATTCGTATGTGGGTTCCCAATAGTGTTGATAATGTGTCTGAGTGGGGCACCTTCTTTATGAATTTTAGGGGCCTCGTAAATTCATGGGATGATTTCACTATCTGGAGAAAGGTGCTTCTTTATTTTATCATCAAGGTTAGAATCCTTGATGGGCTTTCTAACCACCTTGATAATCTTAGAAATACGGTTTTCCTTGAGCCTCTTGTAGCTGCCACTATTATACAGGTGGTCCCTCATTTTGGTGACATATTATTCCTTGTCCATTACTAATATTTCCCCCATTTGTCCGCTTTCAATATGACAATGTTTTGTTTCTCAGACTTATTAGGGATATTTTCCACCCATGGCTCAAATTGATTTTTGGAGGCTTTTCTTTTCTTAACATGACTGCACAATCCTGCCTAATTTGTTCCTTATCTTCATCCCTTAGACGTTTTATCCCATCCTCAAGGCTGCAAATAATTTCTTGAGTCAGAATATGGATTGGGGATATGGAAAATCTTATCCCTTTAGTTAATACCTCTAATTCATACTTAGCTCACAAGAAGAATTATTAACCATTGTTTTGCTACCCATGATATTTGTGGAGATGTGGCTAACATTTACAGTGACATCTACTTTTACATATTTGAGTTGTTTATCTACATTTTCAATGGAGATATGCATGATGCCATCGATTCTCTTAGAGATACTACCTCTATCAACTCATAGCTGGTTGATATGGTTGCTTTCCATGACTTTTACTGATAAATTGTCAACAGATTTTACGTTATTTGGTTTCGAGGAAACTGCGTACAATTTTTTATGCGCATTTATCTACCGACTACTCACTATAACTTCCGACTTTTCCACATTTTTTTGTAAATCTTGTTCTTAAATTTTTGTGCTCTTCATCAGATTTCTTTGAGGTGATAAGGGTGTTGGTATTTATGCTAACAGATATACTCCCTTCATCATGTTGTTTGCTAACAATGACACGGTTGTTTTCCATATCTCCTGTAGTTAGATTTCCTTCTTCGTTCATTATAGTGTGTAAAAAGGTGATTTTTAATCTTCAGGTTGTATCATTGTTCACATTTTCATATGTGTGTGGGTATGTATTTTATCTGTTGGAACCCTGTCATATTTGTTTTCATTTTTTTAATTTTCTTATTATGATTATCTCTCATCAAACACCCTTATTTCTTAGCTTTAAGAGTTGCGATAGTGTGAATAGTCCTCCATAGGTCATGGAGAATTCTCTAAGCAAGTTCCAGATGCTTCTTGACTGCCAATAACGACTGATGATTCAGAGAGAAATGAATTCTATGGATTGCATAGTGAATTAGAGATCTGCTTAATCGATCAAATGCCCTATTGTTAAACTGGTTATGCAATTTATGCTTTATGCAAGCGAAGGAAGGTATTAGATTAAAATCATGATAATGTTTTAAGAAGTACAGATCAATGAATCTTCTATAATTTTTGCCCTAATTGTCTCAAGATTACAAACCTCCATATGTCCCTTCGATACATGGAGCTGATGATTGTTTAATGATCTCAATGGTGGGTATATTGCGTATGTATAATGTTCATAATTAATCCTAGAGTAGCCATTTTGTGTCAACGTTTTGAGTCTATAACGAGGCTCATCATCAAGAAAAAACCATACAGAGAGGAGTGAGAAATGATGGAAATTAATATGGAATGGAAGGAAATGTAATGTGAAAGAGCCGACCAGTTAAATTTCTTTTTCATTATGGAGAATTAATAAATTATAAATTTTATTGGATTGTAGAATTCTTATTAATAATAGATATTACTTGTAAGGAAGATTAATAATTATATAAGGGAGATAAATATCAATATTTTAATTATTATTAATAATTAATAAAGTTAATACTTATAATTATTCTTATTATTATTATTAGTTATTATTATAATTAGTACTAATTACATAATTAATACTAATAATAAATTTAAGTAATAATAATAACGATAATACTAATAATTATTACTATTATTATTATTATTATTATTATTATTATTATTATTATTATTATTATTATTATTATTATTATTATTATTAACCTTATAAGGTATTAATAAACTCACTGAATTAGTAATAATAATTATTAATAAAGTTAATAATAGTAATTGTTATAATTTGAATTAGTTCTTATTTTTATTAATATAATACATATTATAAGGGTTAATAGTGTGGTCATTACGGTTAATTATTAGATATTTTTTAGATGATATAGGGTCCATTACTTATAATATAAATTCTTGGTTTTGTTTCTTCGATTTAGATATTTAAGTAGCAACTTAGAATTAGTTCGATATCTGTGTTGCTTCGTGTCAAATAGTAAGTAGAATTTAATATTTTCAGACGGTTTTTGGGAAGTACTAATTGCTTTCGAGTTAGATATTTTAATGTGTTCTTTAAGTTAAGAGTTGATTCCTTTATTTTTTTTCCTTTGGTTACTGCTTTTGTTTGTTTGTGGCACTTCCTCTTGCATAGACTTTGCAGACAACCTTGAAATAACAAGATGAAACCTTGGGTTGACAGTTTAATGTGTGTTAGCTAGTTTCTATTTTAGATCAATTAATTGTTCCAATAACTAATCTATATAAAGGAAAATTATTTCACATAATAGTGATACATAGTAGCACAAAACCAACAAGGGTGGTTTTTTTGTCCTAGGGGGGTTTCCACCAGATATCTTATGTCTCATGTGATTGTTCCTTGATGTGTTTTTTATTGTTGCTCTCATGGTTGTTTGATTTAGCTGATTACATGGTTATGCTCTTATATGACTATCTAGTATGTTGGTAGTCAATTTGGTGCATGATTCAGTAGAGAAGTTATAATTAGTAAAAATTGGTAATAAGGCACACTACTAATTCACCTCCCCTCCTAGTAGTGCTCAAGGTTTCCAACAGGTGTAATGATCAGTATAAACACTGCGCACAACCTCTTACATTCATTACACTTATTAATTCTCCAACAACTCGATCTAAAACATATTTAGTTCTACACACATGTTTCCTCATTTCCATTCCATACAAATTGTCTCAAACAACAATCATTGCACAACTACCACTCTGGACATATTAACTTTTAGAATGTACCAATATTCAAACAATATTTACTATAAGATCATGCACACTCCATGGGCTCATTTCATCAACCTGTCAAGGTCACTCACATAGGTGCACATAGAAAACTAGATCTTACCATCTCCCTCTTCATCAATCAGGGAATGTACACATCTTTCTCATTTAATGGAACCGTACCAAAACTCATTCAATGCATAGGCATGTTCCTCAAATCAATATACTCTGTGTACTTGACTATCTTTTGTCCATTCAAACTATTTAGCGACAGGTATCAGCAATTTGAGTCTAATCACATAATTCACACCACAAGTTTTAACTCACACACATATATGTCCTTTAGCCATCAGATCGAGGTGCATACTCACTCTTGATAGGATTATTGGATCAATTACATAAGCGACAATAATTGGGTATAACAATTCATTAATGAATAGATTGATCAAATATATGCTCAAGATTGATCAAATCAGACCAATATGTAAGCATACCACCAGATCTAGCAATCATTTGTAGATAAGAATGTTTAAAATATTTCAATATCAAATCGACTATGTGAACTCAGATCTGCAATGATGAACAAATATATCCTTAAAACGTTATGAACCTATGCCAGAAAAAAATCAAAGCAATTGAAAAGGATGAATTTTGATGCTAGAGTACACAGATCAATCAATCCTCAGAAGTTCACACAAATGAAAATTTTTCCTACCAATTTATAAGCTCTTTTACATTTAATTTCCATGGGAAAAACCATACATTTTTTGATAGTATTTTCTTGACAAGTAAAGTAAACATTGAGCCCCTTCAATCACACAATTTTCACTGTTAAATTCAATGGTTTTTCCCTTGGTTTTTATTTTTCTTCACCAAATGGAAGTGTCACACCTATAAAGAGAGAGAAATAAGACATTGTCACACTTCCACATTGTATAGGATACTACATAGGTCAGTGTCATAGGTGAAGCATGGGAGAGATGTTAAGGCCTATGATTACTCATAAAAAATAAGGTTTCTCTACCTAGAACTGGTTCTAAATTATTTATCATATTCTCCAACACATATAGGACCTCTACAACCATTAGGAACACATCAGAAATAATTAAATAATCATGAAAAATCCTCCAAGTTGATTTACATCAAGGCCAACATGATTGGAACCATGTTTTCGACAGTTGCAACTCCAGGCATGTTGCTGCAACTATGACTACAACACATGATCTATGGGACCAGTCACTAACTCCACCTTTGTACGAAGGAAAAGCCACAAAAGCAAGATATGCTAGGTTAATTCTCTAACATTTTGAATAATGAATAGGTATTAAGTGGCAATAATAATTTTTTATGATTAACTACTATCGCCATTCCCTTGCTTCATGTTTGTGAATTCGTAACCCATCCATTAAAAATCGTTGAAGCAGACACTCCACATAGAATTTGGAAAATAACCCTAAAATTTGTTAAATCCACCATTTTCCTTTTATAACAATGATAGTTGAAGGATAAGAGTGGAAGAATCCATGGGAGGCTCACTTATCCACCATAAACCCACTGAGATAGTAATATTTCAATACTACAACCATGTTTGGACCTTTTTTTAGGAGGTGGGATGAATGGAGTATGTGCATAGGTTGAGGAACTAAATGATGAAGTGAAAATAGAATTTTCCATAAATTTTAGGTCCAACAGGTTTGTTGTCGTGTGAATGGTTGTAGAGCGATAGAGGAAATTCTGGTAGAAGTGACAAGAATTCTACGAGAATGGAAAAAATTGTATTGCAACCAGACATCAACCACTAGTATTTTCTAGACCCTAGGGAAGATTTATTGAAGAAAGGGATAGGGATTTACCATTGGTATTTCCAAAACCCCTAGGGAGACATATATTCACTCATATATAGATTTATCATATGTTAAGTACGCTATGAAAGTGTATATATCCAAAAACATTTCCTCTCAACCACCTTAGGCATGAACACATTATTGACTTCCCATATTTCTTCCTAATAACTTTGTAAAACATTGGGGCCCATGGATAGAAGGAGAATAGGAAAAGAGACACCATTTCAGATTGTGGCCTTATCAAGTTACTTTTGTAATGAAATCTAGATAGATAAGAGAGGACATGGGAAAAATTATTGCAGTTGTAGCAATTACAACACTACCACATGAACATGTAGATGTTGCAACTCCACCTTCTACAAATATGAAGGAAGATGATTACATTGTTGTCATTCCCTTTACTATAGAGTACCCACCAATACCTTATGAGGAATAAGGGATAAACTATTCAATACCAGAAAGAGAAGGTAGCACTAATATAAGGATAATTAGTAGTAAGAAAAATACCAAAAGGATGAGAGGGTATTGGAAATGACCACCCTATGTTATAAGGAATAGAGGAACTAGGTACATGCTTTTCACCACCCAAACTCTTGCTAATCCATAAGAAGCAGTGGGAGAGATATAAGAAGATGTAACCCTTGCTGATACACAAGAACTAGTAGGGCAAGAGACTTAAAATTTAAAATTTTTGGAATGGATGACCTTCCTTCTTGTGGATGTACTTGCTACTCTATTTGAGGTATATTTTAAAGATGAGGATGCTACTCTTGAGTACACAATTTTTTCTACCACTACGGACACAACTGTTGCTACTTCTTAGGATGCAACTACTTTTACTCCTATGAGGACACCTAGTGCCACTCTTATGGTGATCAATGTTGCTAACCTTGAAGAAAAAATTGCTACTACTCCTAGGGAGCATAAAAGGGTAGTGAGTTTTCCTTCTTTACCCTTATCCAAATCACCCATTCAGTAAAATAAGTTTCTCAGAATAAAAAATAGGTAAATGCAAGTGATGATTAATATGATGAGGAAAGAATCAAATGAATATCAATGGAATCTCTTTAATGGATTAGAATATCACACCCAAGAACTAGACTCTCTTATTGATATGGAACCCACTAGAAAACAATTGGAGATAACCCTAGATGAAGGAAGAGGAAAGAATAATGTGGTAGTATAGACCATAAATTCCACTACTAACAAAAAAAAGCAAACTAAAAATAGGACAAAGGAGGACAAGGGGATATGGGACAATAAATATGAAAAGTGGATAAGGGTAGAATAGGACATCTAGAAAGAATTACTAGCTTCCTATGAGGAGGAGGTGATACCCATCAAGGAGCACTAGAAGCTAGTTAAATATTTGAAGGACAAGTTGGTTGAGACAATAAAGATTTATAAGATGAGATGGGAAGTAGAGGAAGAGGTGAGGAAGAAGGTGGAGAAACTGGAGCATACAACCAACAAATTAGAAATAAAAAAGATTCAGTTGGGAATACTAGTGGAGGATATCAATCTACATAAAGTGTACTCACACAGAAAAAACATCCTTTATGAGTTATATTATCATGATGTCTTGTTATTCTAGGACAAATTCTAGAAACCCAGTCATTTTTTAGGAATATTCAACTTATACCTTTTGTTTCCCTTTTTACAAATCAATTTGACTAGGATGAATTTCAAAAAGTAGTATATTTTTTTTTTTGACAATAGTCTATGGATAAGGGGAGAACATTCCATACCTTTACAAGTCATATAAAATCATAAGAGATAGATTTCTTCTCCCCCAAAATTAGATTTTAAATTGAATAGTAAGCATGAGGAAAATACATATTTCCTATATCAAATCATCATACTTAGATAAGTTTCCAATGAAAGATTCAAAGTAAGATGGAAAGAGGCTAGGGGGGTATAAAGTAGAGATACCCATTCATTTCGAGAAATTTAGATATTACCTTAGAGAGAGTGCAGAACTATGTAAGGTGCATGTGAGAATGTAGGGACAATTGGATTGGAACATATTTCCAATATCCCATGACATGGTTATTGGGAAAGAAGTAAAATAAGGAATATAATTGGCCAAGAAAAAGGAAGCCACATATTGGAAAACCATATGAGAAAATGGAGGATACGTCCTTCCAGATGAAGCAGGATAAGTAGGCTTCAACCTAAGCAACCTCCATGGAATCCTTGTTCTATCTAACAATGACTAACCATTAGTTTCATAAGGGAAATGCAACAATTTTGGCTTAGGGAAGATGAAAGTTGTCTATATTGACACATTTTCAACACCCACGTATAACCTTTTTAATGTCATTATTCTACCTTCCATGTATTCCTTGTACCTTTTTCATCCATTATCACCCTATTTTTTGTGTAGGTATGAATATTATATTTTCACTTACTTCACAGTTATTTTAATGCATCATATTCTAAAAAATTTCATCTCTCATAGTAAAATTTTCAGGCATGAGAAAAATCTGGTGATTGTAACTCCTCCATTTTGCTACAACACCAGCTACAATCCCATAACTAGTGCTTTTGGCTTAAAAACAAGTGATGAACTCCTCAAACCATGAAAATGAAGTGTTACAACTACTCCATGCCATTGTTGAAACTCCTCTGTGTCACTACAACTCTAGCATGGTCTCTTGCAAAAGGGAACGCTTCAATTTTTCCATGACTAATGAAGTTACTTCAACTCAAAAATTCCTTAGACTTTGCATTGTTGCATCTCTCATTGCTGCAACCGTATCATACTATGCTAGCTCATTGGTCAACACTCCAAATGTATGCCCAACATGAGTTTCTCATGATGGAAGGTAACAGAGGCATGTACGTGACTAACTGAGAAGGGAAACTTAGTTTCCAATGATGCTCAACTAATTTGAGTCAACCTTTTCTCAATTCACACCAATTCCTAAATATACTATTGTAACAAGACTCTCTTAAGCTGTTCATCACACCTTATACTTATTTTATATAGAAAGAATATTGTGTAAATTCACGGCTTCCTTTGAAGCCTAGGGATTTGAAAGAAAGGAAGAATTTATTATTAGTTGTTGTATAATTGATCCTTTCATTGTAATGGAAAAAGTCCTTTGCTACAATGACTCAATGTGACTCAATTTCATGATCATGTGATTGAAGATTTCATAGTCCCTTGGTTATGGAGGTAAGTCCCACTCCTTAACTTGGTATTTCTAGGAAGCATTAGCAAGAAGTTAGTATTTGTAGTTCTATAAACTAGTTCATGTTGCTACAATTCTATTATTTCCTTTTTTCATAATTATACTAATTTCCTTTTGATGAAGCTCTAATATTTTTCTGTTTTGAAGTCATGTTACTTATTGCTACAAAGTTAGGTTACATATTTAAATCGTTAATTCCAGTAGTAATGATTGGCTAATAGATTTGCATGTTTTAAAAAATTATGGATGTTGTCGCAACTCGTGTTATGAAACCAGCTCACAAAAAGATAGAAAAGAGAGATCCACGCCTTAGAATTCAGCCTCTTCGAGGGGGCAACCTCCTTTACATTACATAAATGAACAATTCTTGGATGATACAAATTAAAATACCTCCTTTCTATATATAGGAGTCTAAGTGGTCCCAATACAATCAAAGCCTACATAACAATAATATTGTAGGGCACAACAATAACAATAGTGGGCTTCTATGTGGCACAATAGTAACAATATGGGCACTACATGGGTACAACAATATAAATAAGGGGTATAACTACAATAGTAATGGGGTAATCACTAGTATTATAGGGACCCAACATGCCCCTCTCCTTCAAAAAAGTGTTGTCCTCAACGCTTGAGTAGTTCAGGATACTTCTGCATAAAATTCTCATCCTCCCATGTGGAATCTTCAGTGGATAAGTTCTTCCACTTGATAAGATACTCTGAAATTGATCGATTTCGTAGCTGTCGAGTTCTTGTTTCTGTGACTGCTTCCGGTTCCAATATAATTTTTCCTTCCTCGTCAAGTTCTGGCAATATTGTTTGAACTGGGAGCTTGTCGCCTATAACCTTCTTTAAACATGAAACATGGAAAACTGGGTGCAATCGAGAAGCTGCAGGAAGCTCCAATTTGTATGCCATAGTACCAATCTTTTGCAACACCTTGTACGGACCATAATACTTTGGTGATAATTTATTATCCTTCTTAGCTTGCTTGAGGGACATTTGCTTATATGGTTGTAGCCGTAGGAATACCCAATCACCTACATCAAAACTTCTTTCACTGCGATGTTGATCTGCCTGTTGTTTCATTCTATTCTGTGCCAACACGAGGTTATCCTTTAAGAGTTGGAGGACTTGTTGTTGATGTTCGATGTGATGTTCCACTGCCTGAACCTTAGAATTTTCTCTTAAATATGATGTGATGGATGGTGGTTGATACCCATAAAGTGCCATAAATGGGGTCATTTTTGTTGCTGTATGGAAGGAAGTGTTATACCACCATTCAGCCAGAGGCAACCATTTGACCCATTGTGTCTGTTTATCAGATACAAAGCAACGAAGATATCCTTCCAAACATTTGTTTACTATCTCAGTTTGCCCATCAGATTGAGGATGATAAGATGAGCTATGAGCTAACTGAGTACCAAGACAAGAAAATAATTCTGTCCAAAAATTTCCAGTGAAAATGGGATCTCTGTCACTTACAATAATCTTTGGGTTTCCATGTAGCTTTTGAATTGTTTCCATAAATGCAGTAGAAACTGTACTGGCTTTAAATGGATGTGATAATGCACAAAAGTGTGCATACTTGGTAAGTCTGTCAACTACCACCATGATGACACTCTTTCCCTCAGACTTGGGTAAACCTGTGATAAAATCCATTGAAACCTCCTCCCAACGTTGGCTTGGAATGGATAAAGGTTGTAATAGACCCGGTGTCTTAATTGTTTCAACTTTATTTTGCTGGCAAACCAAACATTCTGCCACAAACTTTTGAATATCTGATTTAAGGCCATCCCAAAAAAATTCCTTCTTAACCCTGTGGTAAGTTTTTAAAAATCCTGAGTGCCCTCCTAAGGGAGAAGTGTGCAATTCCATAAGAATCTTTTGTTTTAGCTGGGAATTCTTACAGAGGTATAAGCGATCTTTGTACCATAACGAATCATTTTTCCAGCTAAATGTATCAGACGTACTGGAATCTTGTTGTAGCTTTCGAATAAGTGCCCACACTTCTTCGTCATTCTTCCATTCCTCCCTTGCTTCATTTATCCAATCTGGTTGGATAATAGAAATGGCGCACAACAATGCTTCCACATCCTCATCCTTTCTTGAGAGTGCATCTGCCACCACATTTTGCTTCCCTTTTTTGTAGATGATTTCAAAGTCATAACCCAACATCTTTGTGACCCACTTTTGTTGCTCTTCAGAGGATAATCTTTGTTCTAAAAAGTATTTAAGGCTATCATGATCCGTTTTTACCTTGAAGTGTCTTCCCATTAGGTAGGGTCGCCATTTCTTAAGTGCATGGAGTATTGCCAACATTTCCTTCTCATAAATAGCTTTTCTTAAAAACTTTCCCTTGATTGGACGACTTTCAAAAGCAATGGGTCTTTCATCTTGCATTAGAACAACACCAATTCCATTTCCTGAAGCATCACATTCCACAATAAAGGTTTTTGTGAAGTCCGGTGTAGCTAAGACCGGTGCTTGGCACATTGCCTCTTTAAGATGTTCAAAGGCCTTTGTTGCTTCCGGAGTCCATGAAAATGCATCTTTCTTCAATAATGTTGTTAGAGGTGCTGCTATTCTCCCATAATTCTTAACAAACTTGCGATAATACCCTGTCAACCCAAGAAATCCTCGCAGATGCTTTATGGATGTGGGGATTTTCCATTCCTTAATGGCTTTAATTTTGCTAGGGTCTACCTTAACTCCTTCATGAGATACAATATGACCCAAATATTCCACCTCCTGGACTCCAAAGAAACATTTGGATCTTTTTGCATATAATTGTTTCTCCTCCAATAGTTGTAGCACCCTGTCAACATGTTCAACATGATCCTTCCAAGACTTGCTGTAGATTAGTATATCATCAAAAAATACTAACACAAATTTTCTAAGGAATGGTTTGAAAATTGAATTCATCAAACCTTGAAATGTTGAAGGTGCATTGGTAAGGCCAAAAGGCATGACCAAAAATTCATAATGACCCTCATGAGTTCTAAATGCCGTTTTCGGAATGTCTTCAATCTTCATTCTGATTTGATGATATCCTGAACGAAGATCCAACTTGGTGAAGTAAATTGATCCATGCAATTCATCCAGTAATTCATCAATGACAGGAATGGGGAACTTATCTTTAATAGTGAGCTTGTTGAGCTCCCTATAATCCGGACACATGCGCCATGATCCATCCTTCTTGTGCACCAATACTACTGGAGCAGAGAAAGAACTTTGACTCGGTTGAATTATACCAGCCTCTAGCATTTCTGCAACCATACGTTCAATTTCACTTTTTTGGACATAGGGATATCTGTACGGCCTGATGTTTGGAGGAACACTTCCTGGAATCAGATGAATAGCATGATCATGATCACGCATAGGTGGGAGACCTTTGGGAGTCTCAAATACCTTGGAATGATTGTCCAGGACTTTTTGGAGATCTGGAGAAATAGATGATTCCAATGTGGAAACATCTAGCGAACATAATTGTGCAATTACACCTCTTTGCTCCTTTTTTAGAAGCTTTGTCATACCATTAGAGCTGATTATCTTTCCTGGTTTCCCTGCAATACCCCTTAATTCAACTTCCTTTCCTTCCACAGAAAATTTCATGAAAAGTTCTTGAAAATTAAAAGCTATTGTACCCAAGGATTGTAGCCATTGGACTCCTAGTACAACATCAGCACCTCCCATTGGAATGGAAAGCATTGGGCTAGTCAATACATATTCTCCCATGGATAGCTTGATATTATGGCACTTTCCAGAGCAATTTATTGTTCCTCCATTTGCAATCATCACTTGACACTCTGGTGCTGGATATAGGAAGCAATTCAATTCTTTTGCTACCCTACAATGAATAAAATTGTGGGTGCTTCCTGAATCAATCAACACTATTACCTTTTTCTTCTTGATTTGTCCTTCTATCTTGATGGTTTGAGGAGTGGTAATTCCCGCCAATGCATTACAAGATATGGTCGGATTTATTTGTTCTTCATCTAGGCTTTGTTCCTGGAATATATCCTCTTCTTTTGACCTTTCTTGCTCCTTTTCTTCTTCCTCTTCACAATCTATGTAGAATAATTTCTTCTCAGCACACTTATGACCTTTTGTGTATTTGCTATCACAATTGTAACAAAGCCCTTTTGCTCTTTTTTCTTCCAATTGTTGTGGTGTCAACCTTGTAGGTTGTGGAAGACTATGGGCAACAACACTTCCATCTTTATAGTTGTGAATGGTATGCTTCCTAGTTGCCATAATTTTGCTTTCCATTTTTCTTGCTAACCTGAATGCCTTCTCTAATGAATCAGGTTCCCAAAGGCGCACATCATGTTGGATATTATCCTTTAAAGACCCTATGAACACATCAATCCTATGCTCCTCTGGAATATCTTTTACCCTTATGTTCAATTTTTGGAACTCCTCAATGTGCTCCATTATTGAACCCTTTTGTTTGAGACTTATCAATTGGCTAAAAAAAGTGTTGCTTTTTGTATCCTCATAATGTGCTATCAATTCTTCCGTAAAAATTGCCCAAGTGATAAATTGTTTACGAGAACAAAGCCATTGATACCATACAAACTGATTTGGTTCCAAATATAAAGTTGCCATACGTACCTTTTGTGTGTTTTGCACATTATTGAGATCGAAGAATTGCTCCATCTGTAATATCCATGTGGCGGGATCCTTGCCATCAAACTTCCTCATATCGATTTTTGGAACATGGTGAGTCTTCGATCCAACATTAGAGTCTATGGAATCATGATTAACATTTCTTTTGTTCTCATCATGAGTTTCCTTTACTACCTTTTCACCATTAGTGACCCTTTCTTGTAGCAACTTCTTCAATTCATCCATCTTATCATCCATGCCATCAAATTTAGCGTCAATCTTAGCTTCCATGCCATCCATCTTAGCTTCCATGCCATCCATATTAGCTTCCATGCCCTTTATCTTAGATTCCACGCCATTTACCTTAGATTCCACGCCACTTATCTTAGCTTCTGTTAGCTTTTGTGAGCGTGACATTTGTTGCACTTGTTCTTGTAATTTTGATATATCATGTAGCATTTCTTCCTCTTCTTCATGAGTCATGCTAGAGCTTTCAGGTTCCTTACTAGGTGTTTGCATTTTCTTTCCTCGGGGCATCAGTTACCGATAATAATGCTTTACTATGCCCTTTGAATTCCGTTAAACCAAACTTACACAAAAATTTAAAAAAAAACTACACACCTTTTTTCACTTTATAGAGGCCTGATATTGAATCTGATGTATCTCTGTGATTTCGGATCATCTAGTTCTAAAATTGCTATCTGTAGTAGCCTTCTGCGTCCTCTTTCCAATGCCACAAGTCTGAGCCAAATTGGATTCTCCAAGGAAGAGTTATGTGAAATCTCCCACAGTGACTTGCTTTTAGACTGGTTCAGTAGAGCGAACTTGTACGACGTGCCACGAGTCACTGTTTCAACCTTTGAATCTGAAACTCACCCACAAGAAACTACCGTCCGTCCGATTTATGTACCTTTTTACGAAATTTCAATCCGATCCTCAGAGAGAGAGTTATGACGAATTTCCCCAGGTCACCTGTTTTGAATGTAATTCAGGAGTCTGCAAAAAGACCAACTTCCTCAGATCATATCTCCGAAAATATCACGAGAAAAGTTCTGAAATTCGGACCCAAGGTTCAGCGCCAATTCTTCTCAAATGGGTTTTTTTTACGACTTCTGAAACATCACAGAAAACAAGTTATAGCGAAAATGCCACGATGACCTATTTGGAGCAGCGAAACCCTATAATCCAAAGCTCTGATACCAAATGTTATGAAACCAGCTCACAAAAAGATAGAAAAGAGAGATCCACGCCTTAGAATTCAGCCTCTTCGAGGGGGCAACCTCCTTTACATTACATAAATGAACAATTCTTGTATGATACAAATGAAAATACCTCCTTTCTATATATAGGAGTCTAAGTGGTCCCAATACATTCAAAGCCTACATAACAATAATATTGTAGGGCACAACAATAACAATAGTGGGCTTCTATGTGGCACAATAGTAACAATATGGGCACTACATGGGTACATCAATATAAATAAGGGGTATAACTACAATAGTAATGGGGTAATCACTAGTATTATAGGGACCCAACAACTCGCCTCTAGCTTACTTTTACATTGTTTTCAGTAATAGTTTATTATTGAGATCCATGTGATGGTTGCATTTTTTGGGGTTGTTTTATTTTCATTAATTACATCATATGCACATTTCATTGCATCTTTTTTACATAGATAAAGAATATGAGGATACTTGAACATGCCACTATTGTAAGTTGGTGTGTTTAGTTTTCTACAAGTGTATCTACATTCATGAATTGTGACTTACCTTCCTTCAATTGTGATTTATTTCATGTAAATTGTGGTGTGTTTAATCAAGATCAATGACTAGTAAAAGAACCTTTATTTTTTTGGGACAATCATCATATTACTGCAACTTTAAGACACATAATAAATTACACTAGCATATATTGTGCATCATAGTTACAAGTTTTGAACAAACCTAAAATTGATAACTTAAATGTGAAAATAATCAATTTGTCACTAGGATAATTAGAAGTGATTGAAAAATACCTTCAATATGTAGGGTAGTTAAGAACTACCCCATGAAATAATTTAGAATGGTAGAATTTAGGCCTTCCTTCCTACATGAAGGCCACTTCTAGAACATACTCCCTTGCATTTGTTTCAAGTTTAAAGGTTTGTTGCGAGTTCAATAATTCCATAACTAGTGCTTGCTTGATGTTCTTCTTTAACTCCTCAAAGGCCCACTGCTAAGTATTCCCCATTGGAAACTCTTTCCACACATTGTTATGTAATGGAGAAGTGTTGTTACTATTAAAAATGAAACTATGAATTTCTTCAGGTACTCTTCTACCCCAATGGAACTTGATACCTCATAAATAATAGTAGGAACCAAACACTTTCATTATGGTCCCCATCTTGGTAAGATTGATTTAAATTGCCCTCCACCTATCACATACCCTAGATACGCTAAAGTCTTTTGTGAAAAATCACAATTCCTGATTTGATATCAGTTATAGCTTCATTATCTTCAACACCTACATGAAATACAATATTTGATCCTCTTTGGTAGCATTGTTTACCAGTATATCATTCAAATATAAAGTTACCAATGAATATATAAAAGAATTCAATATATCATTCAATAACACCATAAACATAATTGATGGATTACATAGGTCAAATGGAATGATTAGCCACTCATTAAAATCTTACCTAGTTTTGAATATGGCCTTTTATGTATCTTCTTCTTTGACCCGAACTTGGTGATATCCTGAATTTAAGCCTAGTTTGGTGAAGTATTTGGCTTATTTCAACTAATATAGTAGATTGTCTATACAAATCCACCAAGTCCCATCCTTCTTTTGCATAATGATGATGGGTGACCCACATGCCGTGGTACTTAGTTGAATGCCACATCTTTCTAGTAGTTGTTGCAATTGCTTCTTCACCTCACTTGCTTATATAATAGACTACCTAAACAACCCAATGTTTGGAAATGGGGAGTCAGGAAATAGCTGGATCTCTAGATCCACTTCCCTCTTCGATGGTAGTCCTTTACGCTCATAGAACACATCTCTATATGGCTATAATAAATATTCCAAATGCTAATTCCATTTCTTAGTACACGAGTCCAAGGTTGAATTTTCTCTCACTGACTCGTATAAAAAATAATTTTCTCTTAAAAATAGTAAAACACACTTTTTTCTAGAACTAATAAAATTCTTGGCTTAGTTGGTACATACCAGCAAAAATTTGGCCCATTGATGGTGAAGGATTTTCCATCCTTGATGAGGTGGTATTGGTTGGCTCTCTGTATGAATATTGCATCTCACATGTACATATAGGGACTTCTAAACAAAACTCTACATACATCAAGGGGAACTACATCTAATTCTACTTCATCAATAAAATCAATATTATCCATGGACTACAACTCCTGATAGGGACCTAGACATGCCATGGAAATCACTTTCCTCTGAATTTCCATAAATTGTGATTTAGGTCCAAAAAAATTTAAGACATAAAATAAAAAGAATGAAGAAGATGGAGAATCATTGAGATAGTGGAAGATGTGGGTGGCCACTAATATCTACTTGGTTCATATTTGATGGCTGTAAATTGAGTATATAGTGAATGAATGGTATTCCCATTTATGCAGTTAATGATAATAGATTATAAGTGTATTATATTCATAGAAAAAGTACTACCTTAATGATAGATAGGCAATGTGAGATACATCTCCATGTTTAGTCAAATACATCCTATAATCATTGACTTCTAAGTTTATACAACTTTTGAAACAATTGTGGGAAAAAAGGTAGAGTTGAGCAGTAATATTCCTTAGTTGGGTTGTTATGGGGATGTTACAAAACTTATTATTAGATCTAATTCATGTCTCAATATAGCCATCGTTACATATCATAAAGAAAGAAATGTTATGTTAATAATAAGAAAAATATCTCAAAATAGAATAGTAAAATATCATATTGACTTATCCCCTCCCAATCTTAAAAATGGTTTCTTCAAATTTATTTGAAGAAAACTCTCTCCCTTCTTCTAATATGAATCCTCCTCCACTCCAAGAACATTAAGGGATAATGATAGAAAATCCTACAAGTGAATTATATATATATATATATATATATATATATATATATATATATATATATATATATATTATTGAGAAGCATTTTAGAATAGGATTTTCTAATTATTATAGAGCATTTGAAAGCTGGAATTATGAAACAAGTGAGGATAGGAGCTAAATCTACTATAGTTTTAATGAAAGAGTAATATTGTTGGAATATTTTATTATTATTCTCCAGGAAAAAATATTTTATAAGTTCAATTAAGTTAAAATCTTTTAGATACAAACATTTGGTGTGAAGGATGGAGTTCAACGCATTCTTTTGGGTTGGTTGATTATCAAATAGTTTCATGGAACACTTATCCAAACATTCTAAATAAATAATTTATTAGATTAAAGGAGGGTATGGATACTATTTCATGGGCATAAAATAAGAATGGAAAATAACAAACCACTTTTTATTGCTTATAAATATATCTTTGCTTAAGATATCCAAGATCCACCTAGTCGTGGAGTCAGTTCTATAAATTAAAAGATAAAAAAAACTAGAATCCTTCTATAACTCACCTTAAAAAGTTAGCCTTTGAAACTAGAGGAATCATAAAGGAGAAGCGCACATGGCCTAGGCTCGCATTTTACATGAAGCGGAGACATAAACCATAATTCATTTAGTTATTCCTTATCCACATATGGAACAAATTTGGGAGGAGGTTGAAAGTTTTTTTGGAGTGTTAATTATGTGGGTTAATGAGTCAATCAAATAATGCTTGATAAGATGGATTAATAAAAGGTAATTAAAATTATACAAATATACTCCTTTTCTAGTCCTATGGGATACTTGGCTAGTGAGGATTTCCTAAATATTTGATGAAAATTTCATTTTATCCTTATAGTTTTTGGCTCAAGTGAGATATATGATTCAATTTTGTAAAATTCTTATTAATTAAGGAGTTCTAAGATAGTGGGCCCGAATTGCAAATGGAAAGTATACAACTTGGGTTTAGCATTTATTGAGCTAGGAAATGTCCTCTAGAGTTTAAGAAAGCTAAAAGAATTATTTAGATTTATTCACATGAAAATAGAATAATTCTTTACATTTATGACATTGATTGTGCCAAATTCCAAAGAAACTATGGGGATCGGCCACAAGAATTATACAAATTTCACATTGACACTTACATTATAATGTGTAATGGAGAAAAATGTAATTGGAATTCATATTTTTGAGACTCCTCTAGTGAAAAATTGAATGTAATGATTCTCTCAAGTTCGCAACATTATTCCTAGGTCAATTTTAGATCATCTAGAAGAAATTGAACATTTTTTTTGTTTTTTTTTTTTAATTTTACTTTAAATTATAGAAATTTGAGTACAATTATGAATGATTTATCAAAGGAAGGTTGAATTTTCATAGAAAGATTAATGAGTGTGAAAGGTTTTTTTTCTCTTTCAATATGGGAGGAGGGGGGTGTGATGGATTAGGTGAAGCATCTTTGTACACTCTCTAAATAACCTTTATTTTATTTTTTCTATTCAATATTTAAATCTTTATTATTTTTATAAATGAATGTGTGATGGCATTTTAGAAAATGATTAGACTTTAGAGTGATGTTTCTTGTTAGGATATACTCCTATTATAATATTTTTGAAGAATTATATTGATAAGTGTAATAAGTAATATATATATATATATATATATATATATATATATATATATATATATATATATATATATATATATATATTGTAAATTGAACTTATATTTCATTGGAAAAAAATCATTATAGATATTATTAATCAATCCACTAAATATACTAGAAATCCATGATAACCCAAAAACCTAAGTATATTTAAATCCAGAGAGCTAAACACTCAATCCAATGCATCTCAACATAATTATGCTAATTGATTTCTAACTAAGAACAAATAGGACCAAAAGAGACTAAGTTCACAAGAACTCCTTAAACCTACTTAAAAAGTTACAATGCATAAATAAGAGAGACCATCAAGTTCCTCAAGAGGAAATAGAGTATACCAGCCCCAAAAAACTAGTAAGACACAATTGCACCCTCAAAACTAGAAGCCGATTTAGAATATACAAAAACAAAATATTCTTCCCTACAACTTCGAATCACCAAAAATCGGTTTTCACAGAAGAAAAAAGGTTTTCCAGTCAATACCAAAAACCATTGAAAGGATCCGCGCAAAGCACCTCCACACCATTCAGAAATTATCAGAATTTATTTTCCATAAAAGAAAATATCTAACTCCAACAAAACCGAAAAAAAAAAAAAAAAATGTGTCATCACCATCTTGGAAAAACCAACAACAGGTAAAAGTAAAGAGCAAGAGGAATATGTAACATCGCCATATGAGTATAAAGTAGCTTTGTCCCGATTACAAAGAATAAGACATGAGGTGCCAAAAAAATGTGAAAACAACATATTGACAACACACCTTATACACATCCGTTCCACTACCATTGAAAAATATAGAAGGGAATGGGATCCAAAATATTCAATTAGAGTGACCACAAAAAACACCTTGACCTAGACCCTCATAAATGTACAATCCCAAAACAGTACCATGTACACCACTGTCAAACTAAAAGATGAGAATACAAATAACTCTCACCAATATTATGCCGCACATCAGCTAAGAGGATTTCTTCAACCAAATGCACCTGGGATGAAATGTGAAGAGGATACAAATAAGAGTCTAGGGAGCCAAAAATCCATTCCTTATCAATCTCATTGAAGATACTCCAAAATTGTTTCCAAAAACATAGAAATTCTTCATCTCTAATCATGGTTGGAAGACGAGATTGTAGGAATTTCCTAAGCACTAGATCCCAAGGGGTCCATGAGGTCAATAGGGGAAGAGTACCTCACAAGAAAATGCTCTACAGAGGCCAAAAGAGAGTCCAATCTATCTAGACAAAACCGGTAATTTTGGAGCATGTGTTTGATATCCTCTAAATATCAGAATACAATGTAGTTTATTACCTACCTATATTTAAAGAACATTTGCAATAGATTTGACACTTGAATATTTAAAGAAAGAGAATTGAGAAGATGAATCATCCTATTTTTGGACTTTCTAGGGTAGGAAATGCCTTTCAATTTCAAATCAGCACCCACCGGATCTGAATTAGAATGTTATAAATGCTTTCATTCGTATTGAGTATCCAAAAGTTAAATTTATTTCCTCACCTCATGAGGAACAACATTGAAAAAGAAGCCATAGAATCATATGCGAAAGGACGTGACCTCTTTCCCCCCAAATAATAATTGATTCCTCCATCCCACTTGCTACTGATCATTTTCCTAGTAGGAATCAGAACTATGCAAAGATAACACTTGGGGAAAATGTTGAAGGGTTGATGACATAAAATATAGCAATAATAAAGGCTCAACATAGGACCCAAAACACTAGACCTATGAACCACTATATCATCACTAAATTTATAAACTAAAAGTTCGAAATTCACCAAGTAAACGAGCTCCTGAGAGACAATAACCATGACCCAAATGACTTGAAAAATACCCTAAAATAGAGAAGGGTGTACCTTTATAATAAATTTATTTGAAAATAAAATATAAAACACCAACAAGATAGTTCCATGAAATAACAACTAACTCGGAAAGAAATAAATGAAATTCCAAAAGAAAAACTAATAGCTAATTTGAGAAGCAAACACTCTGTATCTCAAAAACTGACTGGAATTAAAGTTGAAAGGCACCAAATGACAAATATAGAGCCTCAAAGGACTATAGAATTAACCTAAGGATAGATATAAGATAAATATGAACAACCCAACTAAAAATAATATACTAAAGACATAATTGAAATAATATAAAAGAAACAAGTTAGAGCTTTCTCACCAACACACTAATAGACTTGTGATTGCTCCCCTGAATATAAATATCATCGCTTGTCATCTACAACAACAAAACATCAAAACAAGAAGGGAAAAAAGTGCAAAGCAATGGATAAATAACAATTGAAGTTGATAGAGGGCCTTCCCTCACCAACATTCACACTAACTACCCCACACATTGAAAATCACTAAGAACAAAATATTAAGACACTACCACCCATCACCTTGCATGTGTACTCTAGTTGAAAAAAAAAAATATGCCTGAGCTCCTCAGTGGAGCTGGTACCTTGGGAGGAGGAGGCCATGACCTCTAATGAGTCCATGAAATCAAGAGTGTCACCCCCATCAGGGTCCATCCCATATTTACCCAACAACATCTGAAGAGACTCAATTTCTTCCATCTAAAAAGAGAGAACCTATCACTCATCCAACTCAATTTCGTGAGATTAACACCCCCAAACTTGCAATGAAATTGGAAACCACATTACCCAATATTTTGGAGTGAAGAACTATGACATAGTACACAATGCTAAGTAACCTATGTATTCTTTCAAGTAAACACTCTAACCTCCACATTTTCTCTATTTTACCCGGGGGTTGACCATTTAAAAATAATTGGACATACTGAATTTCAAGTAGAGAGTCCCCTTCAACATGTAACAAATGATATCCATCATGATTAGCTATTTGGAGAACTTTTTTGTAATGCCATAAACTTAGCCATGTGATTTCTATTCAAACCACAACTCTATTCAAAAACTCTAAAAGTGGAAGATAGACAATTCCTAAATACACATACAAAACCAATAATTCTAGGATTTCCCTTGAAACCCCCATCAAAATTTGATTTAATAAAGCCTCTAAAAGGAGGAGATCATGGAAGAATTGATATAGAGCATAGATTCAAATATTCTTTCTATTCGGGGTGACTCATATTTTGGTCCAATTCAAACTTCTTCAGAACCAATGCCTTTACACTATCTACCTTCCAATCATCCATTGACAAAGAGACTCCTAATAAGGTTTCATAAATTTTTTGAATGATCACCTCCTTGAGTGCCTTGTCCATCCTTGATTTATCCTTAAATATTTTTGTGTGTCTTTATGTTATAGACATATTTGGGCACTACAACCCCAAACTCATATGTCCATATACTAAGGGTTCCTTAAGTCCCTAAAATTGTTGTTTCACACCCTAAAGGATCATGGTCAACTGATTACATCATTTCCCATAAGTTCCACCTGAAAAAACGACTCATAACTGGCCAAAATTGGACCATAATGACTGCTCTATGGTCAGGGTGCGATGCATCTCACTTTCTACACATGGGGGGTGTGATGCATACTGAAATGGCCTTCTGTAGGGTGTGATGAGTGAGAATAGACGAATGGCAGAGACAGTTTGCTAAGTGGATGATCATGGAATCTCCAGAAACTTCTCATATGACACTTGCCTCTCTGAATTCGCCCAATGATGAGTAAGAGATCAATGAAATATCCAAGTGGAACCAAGAACTATCAGTGGAATGACACTATTCAAAAACCCATAGCTGACTCACACCCTTGCAAGACATCTATAAATGGATCCCTCATCTGAGAGATCTAGAGGCTGGAATTTTGTATTTTGTAAGGAAGTTTTGTTGGTTTGTTGAGAAACGACATTGCATTGTTGGGTGATTTGCTTATTCATGAGGTGAAGAGGGCTTCTACAACTAGGATGATGATGCTAGATCAGACAGTTGGTTTGTAATCCTCTCTTACATTACTATTAATAAAGTTATTTGAGTTTTCCTCCATATGATCTTGTATTTGTGAATCCTATTGTTTATGAATGCAATTGTATGGTCAATGTGTTTCTAATTCCATATTGTTTATGATGTTTTAGATAGAGATACTTTGATAGTTTGCTGTTACTTTGACTCTATAGGTACTCTTTGAAGCGGGACAAGTAGGAGAGGAGTGGAAAATTCTATCAAGGAAAGGAGAAATCAAGCTAGGATCAAAGCAAAGGATCCAGTTTGGTCGTCTATTCTTCTCTTCCATCTATCACACTTAAAGGAACTCTCGAAAATCTTTCATTGTTTGTTTCTAAGATAGCTACCCATATTAGTGGGACTAGCAGTTCGAATCAACAATAGTTTTCCTTGAAACAAAATGGCGACTCAGTTGGGGAACAAATAGTTTGTTTTGTTTGTTTATTGTTTGCTTTATAAACTACAGATGGAGCCTGAAGTTAACCAGCAAGCCTTCTAAACACCTTTGCTATGCAATTGCGAAGTAGATAAATGCTGCTTCAGTCAATCTCTGGGTTGATTTATGAACTAAACATCTGGACTACAAAGCATCCTAAATGCCCTTGTGGTAGCTTAGAACCTCATCAGATCCTACCCTTATGATTTGTGTTTACTATCCATCATTACTTAGCCTAAATCACTGAACTTAGCTGTAAGTTTTGAGAAAAACCTAAGCTCATTTTCGCTCCCTGGCCCATCGCATTGTCTATAACTGTGCAACCTGGATCCATCGCACCTCCCATGTGTTGCAGGTGAGATGCATCCCTATTTCCATGTGTTACAGGTGCGATGATTGAGTAAACTATGTTTTCTTCTCTGAAATTGGGTTTTTTCTCTCTGTTTTCAGCTTCAGTAGTTTTGTTGTTCATGATCAGTACCTTCTTGCTGTAACCATATTCCTTCACATTATTTCAGCCTCCATCAGTTAGGAATTGTAAATGCTTTTGTGTATTTGTCGATCATTTGCAATCTTCCTTTGTCGAAAGTATCCTAATCAAATTGTCGTTTTTGATGCAAGTGTCATAATTTTCATTCTGAATCAAAAGAAAAGTGTTGTAAAGTCTTCCTCTTCTAGATAGTTGATTGTATTTTTTCAATGTACTTGATTTTGAAATTATTAGTATTTAAAGTGTCAAAAACAGCTCTAAATTCAAAATTGAAAAGTGTCGTATTAGTCTTCCTTTCGTTTTGAAAAGAGAAAATTGTTAGTACTGTTGCTTTGAAAGAAAATAGTTTAGATTTGTACTTAGCATTATTTTTGTCATTCACACATTAAGAAAGCGGAAAACAAATACATGCATGTGCATCTGCACTTTGACTGCTTATTTTGATTTAGGAAAGTTCATTTAGTGTGTGCTCTATGCTCTCTGCTAAAATAAAAATCATTATCTTCTTTCCTTTGTAGCTAGGATTTTCATTGCTAAAAGAACATAAACGATTGTTTATCATTTTAGATTGCATATTTAGGAATTTCACATCTACATCACGCGGTGAACATTGAAAGACAAACTTCTAAGCAAGATCAACCATAAAATAAACCTTAATGAACATAAAAATGCTTTGGAATCTAACACAACAAATCTAGAAGTCTAAGCTAGAGATGTGTTCCAGCATCGTAAAAACTGGTAACTCTCGTTTTCATCGAAGGTTGGGTGATTCCTCCTCTTTGATATGACAAGTTCCAGTACGAACTTGTGCTCCCCATACCGTCGTGTATATATTGGGAGACCACAATAGGCTATCATGCTTTATCCTTAGGAAGCTGTGTCTGTCGCCCTATCAATCGTAATGCACTGAACACAGCATTCGAGAAGATTGACTACCGTACACAAGTCCTTGGTAATTTCTCTATCATTTATCACCAAGGTGTATTTTGCAGTTTTAAGATCGATTTGGTAAACCCTCTAGCTAGACTTCCAGAGCAGTCACTTTTGTTCCTTTTCAACTCCTTAAAAGAAAAGGTCCATCTGAGCACTTGTCACTTCAGGCTCATTAAAAATCGAAGGTGACTAGAGTCACCTTTAGCTTTTTATCGACTCTTAAAAATTGAAAAAGCAAGTTGCGTCAAAGTGTATTAAAATTCATTTAAATCAGAATAACGTTTTTCCTCTTTAATTTTTGAGTTGATCAAGTAATCCGTAATCGTGGAAGAAAGTCAATCAAAACCTTGTCGTTCGTGGAGACTAGCGAATCAACCGTCTTTGACACCGGAAATGAAACCATCCTAGGAAATTTTTTGTCGTTTAACTGAGTCCAATTCACCTGATTTATTTGAAACTTGCGTTTCAACATCGTCGGAGACTACAGTTACTCCAATTATCTCTGGTACATATGCCTTTACAGAAGAAGTTCTGCAGTTACAACATGACATTAGAACTGATCCTATTGTAATGGTAGACCCCTCTATTCTTGAAATAGCTCCACCTAGGACTGATCAAGAAACTAAAGTTCACTTACCTGAACATCTAGAAGTTGAATTCCAGAATTCAAAAAGGTGTCACCCCTCTAGTATTTGTTACTGCAGAAGCTCCACTTTCTTCGGATATAGAAATATTTTACAGACCTGATGGTCTACCTCTTCATCCTGGATTGATTGCTAAAGAAGAGATAGTAGAGGATATTCCACCCAGTACTCCAGTGCATAGAGGATCTACTACAAAAGTTAGTCCTTTTTCATCGCAAGTTCCTGCCAAATCGCTAGGAAATCTTTTGGATAGAATAAATATGTCTGAACAACCATCAACATCTAAGACTGTGTCAACTAACATAGCTACGGTGGAGCTTCCTACTGTCATTCTGACAATGATTTTTGGTATACCATCTATCCTGGCTAGTTATCAACAACAAGCCAGAGTACAATCAAGGACTGTTTCGATGACATGGTCAATTACTATTTCTTCATCCAGATTCTCATCTAGTATTTCTTATGTTGAAACTCAACAAGTTGATCCCATGTGTCTTGAAAGGCCAATCTACCCTTTACGTACTAGATTACCACCATATGGGGGGCAATATGCCTTTTCATTGTTCCCTCCTAGAGAACAATCATATGAGAGTTTACAACAGAGTTTAGGTCAAACTGTAATTACATCCATCGGTTGGATACCAATACTGCCTCAACAACCAAGGGTTTTATATTCAATGCAACCAATCCATCCTATGTCAAGCATTCCCACTACACCTGCTATTGTGACTGTATTGCAAGTACAAGCGCTACCTGTTGCATGTCAACCTCAAGTTTCTTAGGTTGCAATACAACAGCTTCTCGTCTCAGCGATTCAATCACAACCTCAAATTAGTGCCTCCTTATCTGGATCGACTCAAGCTCAAACAAGTACTATGACTCTGCATCTTGGTCAATCATCCAGTATTGGAGAACAGCAAATGGTCCAACAACCATGGCTGGTTCAATATCAACAACCGTAATTCCAACAATCATACCAAGGACCTGAGCAACAAGTCTTTGTAAGAAATGGGCAACCGCATTTCCAAAGTGGTTATCAACAACCATACTATAATGGTTATGCCCATCAACCTTATCAAAGTTACCAGCATCAAATACATTATGCTGGTATGCAAAGACCTACTGCTCAGGTGTTCCATCTTATCCTGGGTATGCTTTGCCTAACCTGAATCAACAGTTGCCCTTTGTAGCAACTCTATAATTACCAGATCTAAACCGTTTGACGAATGATCCAATTGCTTACACCCCTTGGTGGCCTACGATTCCTCATAAACTTCCCTCTAATATTCCTGAATTCAATGGAAATCCAGATGAAGATCCATCGAATCATGTAATGAGATTCCATTTGTGGTGTTCATCCAACACCCTGAATGATGATTCGATTAGGCTTTTCCTTTTTCAACGAACGTTAACTGGTCTGGCAGCTAAATGTTATATAGAATTTCCTAGAGCTTCGTTTGATAACTTCAACACCCTTGCCACTACCTTTTTAACCCATTTTTAGCTACCCCTAAGGTACGAAATAGGGACATAAATCCTTACCAAATTTAAACAAATGACAGCCACTCACATATCTGATCATATTCATGAGTGGTGGCATTGTCGAAGAATGGTGAAGACATACGTTCCTGATCAGCTTTTAGCTGAATGGCTTATAAAGTCATTGTTACCCTCTAGTACAGAGGATGTGGCTAAAGGAGGAGTTGTTACAGAAGAGCAAGTCATTGCTCATGCACAATATTTAGACTTGATCTATACTCAGTCTAGCATGCTCTACGACAAAATTCCTGATGCTCCTAGACCAGAATTTCCTGTTCCTCCTCCTCTTAAATCAAATAAAGACTCTCATGCTAGAGATGGCGTGATAGATACAACAAGCATGAAGACCACAAAGGCTACATCTAAAAAATCCCTTGCAGTTTCCCGTCAAAAAGCAAATGGAGAACCTCTTGCCTCAAAGATTAATGCCGTATCATCTGACAAGAGAAAAAATCCAAAGCAACCAGGGGGCAAGAAGAAAGGGAAAAATAATAAGAAGAAACAGGAAAATTCACCTCCTGAAAAATATTCTGAAAACCCTACTAGTCAAAAGAAACCTCGTTATCCATGTTACATATGCGATGACGAGCATTTCATGAAAGATTATCCACATAAAGCTAAGGTTATGAAAATTTTAAAAACTTCAAATACCCCAGCGATTTGACTAATCCGTTTCTGAGCCCAGAAACAAACCTGGTTGCTAGCGTTCGTGCTTCCCCATCCCAAGCACTTATGCTATCCATCTCAAAACAGCAAAATGGTGCTTTGATATCTACAAGAAATAAGGATTATGGAAATCCATAATCGTCGAACGTCAAGGTTTCAGATTAACCAAGCAGTTCGACAACAACTTCGTCAAAAGTTGTTCCATCAATCATTCCTAAATTAACAATGAAACCTCCTAAGGGAGTAGTACATAAATTGACATTTAATCCTCGTGCTCGAGCAACACAGAATTATAATATAGTGGAGGATCTGGCCCAATCACCATCCACCATGTCGACACTTGAAGTACTACAGAATTTCCCATCCCAAAAATAGGTTTTTTTATCAGCAATAGGTGGGATTGATCCAACAGATTCCAATCTAGTGGCCTTTAATCATAAAGGATACAAACCTCAGTTACTAGCACAGCTCGGTTTCCTCATACAAGTAAAAGCCCACAACAAAATTCTTCATCGAACAATAATTGATGAGGGAGCATCTACCTGTATTATGTCAATGAGTTGCTGGAAAACTTTAGGCTCTCCACCCTTGTCATGATCATCAACGATAGTAAAAGTGTTCAATGGAAGAACATACACGTCGTATGGGATATTAAGTAACTTTCAAGTCGAACTAGGGGGTAAGACAATGGAAATTGAAGTTGAGGCCATTGATGGAAACCTAGACTACAATATCCTATTGGGGAGACCCTGGATTTATGCTATGGTTTCTGTTGTGTCAACATGTTTTAGAAAGATTGTATTCCCATAGGATTTTTCAATGAAGAATAATTCTGTTAAGCTACTAAAGACATGATATCCAAAAAATAATAGAAGAAACCATACCTTCTCTACAAATTGACAAGAGTTAAATAAATATTCCATTGTCTTTTCTACCATGTTAGAAAGAAGGAAAATGGAAGGGCATTTAATACCCTTCCTTCTGAACCAGTTCCAGGTGATTACTCCACACCTCCTTAATAACCATAAGAAGAGAAATACCTTGGGATAGTGAATACCAGAGAAGATATGTCACCATATTAATTCTTCCTCCAAATCTAGAAATCCAGGAAGAAGGTAATATGCCTCCATTCAAGTAAACATTCCAAGAGGTTGAAAACCCCATCATAATGTATCTGGATGATCTGATAGTCTAATATTCCTTTCCATTAATTTTTGATTCAAAATTTCACATGGTAGTTCTAAGGGTGATGATGACCAATCATCTTTGAATTTCCACCTTTGCAAAGCATTGATTCATGTCCGACCAACCAATAATCCTTAATCCTGACAACTACTAGTGCCAACATAAACATATTAAAAATCTAGATGCATTCCCTATCAGAAAAAACATGAAAGTTTCTCCCAAGAATAATCACAAAATAAAACAAAATTCCCTTTCTAACCTCCAAAATTTAATACTTTTCCACAACACCATGATTTTCTTGAGTCCGCATCCATAGAACCAAATGTGAAATATTCATATTATATTTGAGTCTCTCTTCGGTGGCTGAACAGGGGTGTATTTCCTCAACCAGGGTTATGCAGGCCTAATCCTCTATCTAACTTAGGAAAATAGAAGGTCTCCCATGCCACTAATTTCCACCTCTTCACTTTGTTTGACCCTCGCCACAAAAAAACATCTCTACTTGGAAATAAAACCTTTCCAAATAGATTTTGGTGTTCGCATAAAAAACATATGATACAATGGAATGGATTGTAGAACTAATTTAGGTTGAATGATAGATGTATCATACGTTTTGAGATCATCATATGACCAGTAAAAAACACCCTTATATTGAAGTATTAAAATTTTTATAAATTTCAAGGCTCAATATGTTGAGAAATCTAGGGGCATCTAGATTAGATGATTTGTTTTAATTTGATAACTACTTGTGTTGTATTTGTACTTAAATCAATTAAATTATTCTTTCACTTGATTATTATTAGTGTTCTCTATCATCAAACAACTACTAAATAATGAATATCAAGGAGATAAGGAGACACAAAATGTAGGTTGTCAATCAGGGCCGAAACCTCTCCTCTTGAGTAGAAAATGCATAAGAATTATTCTCTTCTTATATAACATTTAGATGATGTATTCAAAAACCTACGGCCCTTGACAAAGACCCCTCCATGACCAAGTCAATCCTTCCTCCTTGATGAGATTTCCTTCTAGTAACTTCTTTAGCAACTTTGATGCCAACAAATCCAAAAAAAAAATTACCCTAGAAACTTCTCCAACAACCGCAACTCCAACAAATTTTCCAGCAACTTGGACTTCAACAGTTTGTTTTGCAAATTTGACCCTAACAGTTTCTTCTACATCTTCGACTACTGTAGATACCCTAGATTTTTCACAAATGATGATTTTTTCTTTCTCCTTTTCTTGCGGTTTGTTAGTGTGAAAATTCCAAAAGGTGTATCAAAAATACTTCACTTAAGTCACTAGGTGACAAGTAACCCTAACAACAAGTTCATGGTTGTTTTTGTCCTAGATCTAAAACACCAATAGAAAATATGCATTAAAACAAGATATAATCCAAAATAGAAAGCAACAATATAAAGAATCCAGTATAATAACCCAATTGGAAACACAATTTTAAATGAATTAATATTTTATTGATAACACCTAGTGAATGAGATCTACAAATTGGTGTGTAAGTCCCCCTCCATGGGATGGGTCCTTTGATATCCTTGACACTTTAGAAAATTCATCTTCTCTCTTAATGTGAAGAAACAAAAAAAAAAGTGAAGAACTCAAAATGGGAGCTTAAGAAAAATGAGGATAATGTTAACGATGATAATGAACATGGTCAAGAATGAATGAAAAACCTACCTTTATATATAAAAGTATGGATTTAATCTCGAAAATGGATAATAATAAAATATTATTAACCAAATTTAGATCTAACTACTTGGACTACTTTATTATATTTATTGAAGAGGGAAAATTAATTTAAAATGGTTAAATACCTTTATTGAGAAATAATTAACAAATAAAATGATTTATTAATTTTTTCGGGAGAAACAAGAAAGGTGTGAAATCAAAACAATTATTATATAGTAATTTAAGAATTAGTATAATAATAAGAATAAGGAAATTCAAATAAATAATGATTTATTTAAATATTCCTAAGGGATTTAGTCAAATGTGACAACGAATAATTATTAAATAACATTTAATAATCATTCCTAGAAAAAATGAAATAAATAATGATTTATCTAAGTATTCTCAACGAGTGTTTTGCTTTAAATAAGAAAATAATTTAATAAAAGTGGTTTAGTAAATTATTTTCCATAGTGAAATTGATTTTCCTATAGTAAAATTAAATCTACATGGTGTATTTCGATCCACCTAGTTAGAAATGTTTAGGTGATCATTTTTTAGTGATAAAAGGGATCTTCTTCTTCCTTAGTAATTCATATTACAAAATTATCTTTTATATGCCTAATATCGACCTTTCAATGTGACTAAAATTTCGGTCTAAGTGCAGCAATATGATTCCCTAGATCTTGTACATGTGAAGAGATATAGCTCAAAACAAATTCAAAATTTTGTTTTTATTCTTCTAGCTTCTTTTCCTCTATTGATCCCTTCTTTTGGTCTTCTTCCTTCCCTTGATAGAGCTTCCTGAGAGATGGATGGATGTCCCTCAAGTGAGGTCAATGTATTTTATATATAGGCTTCTTAGAGGTCGAATTGTTTTCTATGAGGCTGACATGATCCTTCTTGTAAGTCGACTTCTTGACAAGGACTTGGAGGGTCTTTATGACACTTTTAACTTTACAAATTTCTTCTTGAAAAGGTACATACCCAAAGGGGCCTTACATGTATGAAAATGACTCTTTTTACTTCATAATTCTATGAAAAACCTAGAAGCACTCAATGGGTGCTTGAACTACAAATAAATTTATCTTGAGCATGAAACTTGTGCATCAAGGAAGACAATAACAAATTTATTTTCTCTTTAATATCATATATATATATATATATATATATATCTGTGTGTATGTATATATATATATATATATATATATATATATATATATATATATATATATATATATATATATATATATATATATATATAATCATGATTACAATAGATATTCTAAAGACTGAACCTAGTTACACATTTCAACACTTACTCTTAACTAAGGAGGTATTCATAATCATACAAGGTAGTTGGACATTCTCATACTGAAGAATTCTCATAAGAAGAGTTAGATTGGTAAATCGTCCCATAAGCAATTTTCTCAGCTTACACTACTGCATCTCATCATACTAGACAACATTTCCATATAGCAAGGCCTTGACTAGCAACTCTATCTCTTGAGGAGATCAGAGCACAATGTTGGCAAGACAATAACTAATAGACACCATCATCATTGTCTCTTAAGGCACATAACCCTTTTGGATGTTAGCAAGGTATGTCCTTTTATGAACATTATTATCTTGGGATAACACATCCTCAAGGAATTTCCTCTTCCACTACTCTTTCATATTGGATGCCCTACCACATCCTAAATGAATATCATAATCAATCTCATATTATTACCCAATCCTCCATTGCTTTTTCATAACACGAATACAAGAATGATATGTCTATCTCTCCCTCTCAACTAGGGAGGATATACTCATTCCTATAAAAATGAATATACCCAAGTTCCTTCTTACCTAGGAACTTTACCAAGCTCCCTCTTAACTAGGGACTTGTTTCCAACATTAGCCATCATCTCTTTGGTGGAGATCAATGTACTATTAGCCAATAGTAGGGCTCCTCATTTCTATGTCATGAACGTCAACTTCTTCATCATGGAGCCCGCATCTTCTATATCTTCTTTGTAGGGCATTGACCATCTTCTCCATTACTTTCCTTCAATGAACCATAGTTTTGATCAATAGTCATGCCATCCTTCTCTTCATCAGAGAGTGATCTTCTAGTTCACATCTCTTTATCCTTCATATAGCAACCTTTTACAACTCATGTTTCTTTTAGGATCTTCCATCCAATCTCATGAGTACTATTTGTAGGTGACGTCTATGAATCTCTTTAGGTGGCCCTATTTCAAACCAACCACATGATTTAAAAAATCAAAAGGAATAGTAAATCAAAGTTACCTTTTTATGATGGCCTTTCGTCATGACATCATCTTCTAAAATAAACATCCTACATGTGTATGAATCCATATCTAAAACATACATTACCAAGGTTCTTCTTTTTCTTAACTCAGACATGAGGGTCTGTTGTGGTATTCAACAACCCCCCATTTATTAATGATAGTAGTTAATATTACATTAATAAATGGGGGCCCTTCAAAAATCTATCCAAAAAACAAAACTTAGCATCTAGGCATTTCTTTTATTTTTTGGAATAAAGCAAAGATAACAATCAAAACCCCCCTTTTTAGAAAACTACTAAATACTTAACTACTCACATATAGCATGATTAAAACCCGCAAAAATACCTTTCTAAACCTCCAAAATCAGGAAAAATGATTAAGTAAGGACTCTATGCTTAAAACTATCATAAATCCGACATAAACTAAGTCCTTAAGCTTTTTAGGCTTAAGTCTCACATCACATATCACCATTCATAAAGGGCCCACTTTAAAAAGGTCATTGCAAAACATATGTGATGCGAAACTGCGATGGTGTTGTAACCTTTATCACATCGCATTTCGGGTATTCAAACGAACATAGTGTACTTACCACCAGTCGATATTGTGAAATGCGATTAAGACTTGGACCCACTCCTTAAATATCATAAGCAAATGTTTTAGGTCCGCCACTCAATAAAAAGGATTTTTTACATAAGATAAACCTAGCAATCAGATACATTTTGAAACAAATAACGACTTTCTCGCATCTCGCATCTTGTAGAAGCACAACAAGAGGTAAGAAAGGAAAAAGGCATATTGCAATATTGCGATTTGCGATATTGCTTTGCAAATCGCACAAATTCTATCATCGTGGTTCAAAGGCTCGTCATCCTAGAAGCTTTCTTCTTGTTTTACAATGAAAACATTTATGAGCAATAAAGCTAAGGGATAATGAATCATTAGTGGGCATTTAGTAAGAGATAAATGCATTTATGTGTGAAAAGCAATTTAGTGTGATATGAGTCACATCTTCTTACATGCGTTCAAATAAAACTCCTTTTATCGCCTTTACAAGCTATCTGCATTATTTCGTTTTACGTTCATCTTTGTGTATCTGATAGTTGTTCTTCTTCACTTTCTGGAAAAATCCATAGAGAAAAACGTTGAGAACAATGGTGAAGAAAGGCAAGGCATTCACCTCTAAGAAGTCAAAAATGACTCCTCTGTTTACGGATACTACATGCAATAGAGAGGGAGGAATCTCTACATGGGAGGCTATGTATAATATACACGAGGAAGAGCAATCGAGGATCATGGAAATAAAAATTACAATTGATGGGCGTGATTCCTCATATGCTTCCATGTTAGAGATGGCATGCTCATTTTTGCATCACATAGCCACGTGGCCGAAGATAATCGCTTATACCGACATGGTTAAATGGGTTATTGATGAAGTCAACATCTCAGACAGATAATTCAGGACAAGAAGCCAAGAGGTTATGGGATCTTTTACCCCAGGAAACCTATAGCTTATGTACCACCTTCCAGGGCCACAAGTCATCTACAACAGGAAGTTCATGGAGAAGTTTACCAAAGAGAACAACGACCCAACAGACTGTACCTGGACCTGGTTGAATAATGAGGAAAAAATCAAGAAATACAAAAATGGTATGTACACTATTTCGTCTCTTTGTCCCCCTCATAGTTTTGCAGTGGCTATGTTATGTAGACTATTTGGCAGACTCGATAGTACTAAGTTCTCCCCAGAGTGGTTGTCATTAATAGATGCAATTGTTAACATAACTGTAATGAATTGGGCACAAATTTTGTCTGACAGTTTTGAAAAAACAATTATCGAGTATAGAAGGAAAAGAAGTGTTGCTTCGAGGGTTTACCCTCCATTTCTTATGAGCACCTATGCCATGGATGCAGTTTGTTTTAGTTAGAAATTCCCTATCATGGGAAGGAAATGGACTGTTCGAAATCCTCTTCCCATTCACATATACCACAAGGACATGTGGGAATCCAATTTTCAACAACATTTTTTCAATATTTGTCATGGAGTTATGCTCCCTATTCACAAGCGGCTTTATAATCGAGATGCCCCTAGGTTTTCACAAGAAGCTGAAGGAGACATCCTCCTGGTGGTCAGATGTTTTGGGGAGGAAAAATTTACATATATCAAGGTTTTTGGTAGCAACACCGCCCCTGATGTCCTCCCATACTATATTCTAGATAAATTAATGGCTAGAGAGATAGCCTATCAAAAAACTAGTGGGGGAGGAATGAGCAAGATATTAAAGGAATCAAAAAGTCCTTCTCGCCTACATTCCCTATATAGTATGGATCATTTGCATTACACGACCTAGGGCATGCATTCAAAGAAGCAAAGAACATGTTATCTTTGTGATTAACTAAATTCCCTCGAAGGAAAAACGACTGGTTCGGCACTATCAAAAATTTCACCACTCTGGTGAAAATAAAAGTATTTAGTAATGAGGAGGATGCCTTTGATGGCATATTTTTATAGAAAAACACCTTCAAAGAGGTGAAGCATATGGCACAACTACTTTTTGACTGTGAAGATCTGGAAAATTTTTATAGTTGCAGAGAAAGGAGGTTAGCAAAGGTCCCATTGAACCAATAAGGGAGCCCACTCACAGTGTAACTATAGAAGGTGACTCCAAAGAAAATTCTAAGACTGATTCTAGAGCAGAATCTCAAGAGAAATCTACTAGGGAATCATAATAGTCATCAAAAAATGGGAAAAGAAGAAGCATGGAGTGAGTAAAGGATACAACGGAATCTACACAGAAGATAGATGAAGAAACTTCAGCTAGCAAGTAGGCTGAAATCCCTACTACCTTCGCACAGCCAATAAAACCCTGGTAATTGATTTAGAGGAAGAGTGGGATAATTTTAATAAAAGTTTCAACATAAAGGAACAGGCGCCAAAGTTGCAAACTCCACAGCAAAAACCAACTCTGGAAATTACAGTGGAGTAGACTGCAAATACACAAGAGGTATAGCACATCCCTGTTAGCCCCACTTCCGAAATAATTTTGAGAATTGAAGAAATTCCCCCTATAGATGTGTTTTATAGCCCACAGCATAAGGTCATGGTGAAAAGACAAAGAAATAAAAGGAAATTGGACTCTACAGCTACTACTACCCCTGAAAATGAACCAATGGATGTTCTATGCAAAGACTCACCCATTGATCCATCTGCCAACCTTACTAGACTCTCATAGTTTGCAAGTGCGTATGCAACAGTGACCATGGACAAAGCAATAGAAGTACAAATGTTGCTTAGAGAAAAGGAAGATAAAATAACATCGCTTGAGTAACAATTACAACAAGCAAAATCTGACTAGCAGGTAAAGATACAGTTGGCTATGCTACAACAGGTATTCAAATAGATGCAAATAGAACATCGGACCAGCTTAGTCGAGACAGAAGCACGGATGTAGGAAATAACTGATCTACACAAAGATGATCCAAAAATTGATCAGTTTGTTATCGAAGCACTTTATCTTAACTCTCAGTTGATGCACCAAAAAGAATTATTCTGCCAGAATATTTCACTCTGGAAATCTTATTGCGAAACAAGTGATAAACTGACAATTCAAGTCGTTGAAATGAGATTTGAATACAATGAGATCTTTTAAAAGGTCTCCGTTTTTATTGCCTGGAAAAATACAGAAGATGGGAGAAAGTTTGACCTGCCCAAGCTGCAAGAATCGCATAAAGGAATCCTATTTGCGAGCTGTGATTCTAGGCTTAAAGAAGTAGAAAAGGCAATAATAGATGTAGCGCTAGCAACAAACAGTGTCATAGAAAACATCAATGAAAGTTTACATAGTGCCAATCTTATGGGAGAGTCCATTCTAGGTTTCCTTCCTAATGCGAAACAACTTGAACAACAATGGAAATAGGCAACAGAAGAAAAAGCAGAAGTGCTAAGGGAAATGACCAGGTTAAATTGGGAGGCATATTGGCAACATTTCGTAAAACCTCATAGCCAATGGGTGACCCTGTGATGCCTAACCACTTCTATAGAGAAAATTGCTCCAACAATGACCGATGCCGTATTCACTGGACAGTTAAAAGATGAACTCGGCCAACCAACACAACTCAAGCCCATGATGGATATTTGTGGTTTGACCAAATGTAGGATAGTTAGTCACCTTGTTTATTTCCATTTTGATTTTATTTTTGCACAAATTGAGGCAGGTCGTTTAAACCTCCTCAACTATTTTTGTAATAATCTATTTTTAGTTTTATAGTTTAAGTATTTAAACCCCTCTCGTGCATTTAGAGAGGGGTCTAGAATTTTATTAGAATTAGTCTTCAAAACATGCACTTTTGTCCCTTTGAGGAAGTTCTGGTGAAATTAATGGAACAAGATTTATTTTCTATCTGATTTAGTATCTTCTACTGCAATTTCACTTTTGTAGTCTTAGATGGTGTTGAATGGACTCAGGATAGATCAATATTGTTGAAACACATGAGTAGGACGTATTATAAATGGTACTTTTATCTCGTAATCCTTTTTACTTGTGTATTAAGAAATGATTTCTTTTCGAATTGTTTATGTATGAAAGTCTAAATCTTGATTACCATTATTGCACTTATGTATGATGATGATCTATATTTTATGCTGAATATATGAATAATTCCTTATGCGATATATCTTTCACAATCGTTTCAACTAACTTTTTATACGAAATGATTATTGTTAAAATAGATTCACTTCTCATCACAATTGAATGATCTTTATTACCAATTTCTTTCAGATATTATTGTAGATCGCATACATCAATTTAATCCTGGGTATATTTATAATTAGATAGTGCTTAAATTAGGATAAATTGCATGTGATTGTTAGTTAATATTAGATTACTTTTAGCTTAGACATTACTTTAAAAACATCGCATATCACCCCATTAGCACAAGCATTAAATATATTTGGAACTAGTCCCATTATCCCCAGTCAGAGCCACCACTCCAAACGGAAATGGAGCCGCCAAACAAGGTTCAGACTGGGTGGTTTTCCCCCATGTTGAAGTAACGATTTTCAAGGCTTCAACATTTTGGTGCTAGAAGGAGGGCCTGACTGTGAATGCCAAGTAATTCTAAATTAACAGGCCATTTTAAGAATAAAACTCCCTCACCCTCACCTCCAACTTCTCGAAAGTCTTCCAAATCCCATAATCCTAAGCAAGAAGTTGCACAAATATTATACAACACGTTGCTGAAATCCCAAACAAGATAGATCATTCTTCTTTTACTGAAGCCCCTAAAGTTCAATATTTGATTCATAAATTACAAGGGATTTTTCTATCTCAAGGAGAATATGAGTTATCCCAGGATAGTGTTACCTCTCAGTTCACCCCATCTCAACAATTAACTAGAGCACAGAGCGAAAAGTACAAAATTCTCTTGTTCGAATTTCCTCTACCAAGACGAAAGAAAGCTAAGAAAACACCATCCGAATCTCACAACGAGTTTCTATCATCATCTTCATTCATTTCATATATACCCTCAGAAGATCAATCATCCACCTCACCACTACATATTGTGATTCACACAGGTACAGGAGCTACATCTTCCTCTACCCAATCACCTTCAAACACTACTGCTACACCTTACCCTACCCACATACCAGCAATGGCACAGAATCGTCCAAGGCCATGGACAAATCCAGGCGCTGTTAGGATGGTTGGACCTTTGCACCAATTACCAGCACACCCATAGAAATGGTTGCCCAAATTCAATCCTAATAATGGCCTATTAGCTGAGGAACATATAAATAATTTTATGTTGTCCATTAACTTGAAAGAAGTAGAGGAAGAAGAGACAGTTTTAAGATTATTCCCATATACTTTACAGGGAGCAGCAGAATCATGGTACTTTTCATTACTATCAGGCTTTATTAACAGTTGGATGCTTTTCAAGAGCAATTTTTAATTAAATTCAGAGATGATAGATCTATGGCTACCCTAATCAATGATCTCTCCAATTTGAAAGTTGAATCGAAAGAACCCATTAAGGACTTCAACTCTCGCTTCAATAAATTATTGAATAAGATACAAACGAAATCTAAGCCTAGTGACGAGGCCCAAAATGAGTGGTACATCTCTTCTCTATTGTCAAACATAGCTATCTTCATTGATAGTGCTGCCAAACCCACTTTGGCAGAAAATATGAAAAAGGCAATAGCTATGGAAAAACACATTTTAGATGTGGAAAATAAAAACACATTAGAAGAATGGAAAACTAAGAAAGTAACCTTCAGAGATGAATCTAAGAAGAAACCACCAAAACATCCTTTTGATCTTGAAGGGTGATAGAAAGTCCTCAAGACCATTTCTAACGAAATGGTTGATATTAAAAAATGGGTAACAAAGACTTCCTTTAAAAAACCTTTTAGACCATTCAAAAGGAATTCCCCTACTGATCCTAAACCCCCAAATTCCATATCAAATGCTGAATCAGATGGAGACGAGGATGAAGTTTCAACAAATAAAGAACAAACGAATGATGAAGAAGTAGCAGAGTTACAAGGGATGTGGGATTTTATACTTCCCAATGAAGAAACTCAAGAAGCATTACTTGTTGCTACCCGAAGTAAAAATCCTACTAAATTGTCACAAACAAATACGAAACAGAAGGCTTCAATGCCACCCCTAGGGACAAAGCAAAAAGTAAGAAATTTGTACCAAAATCCACTCAAACTACACCTACTCAGTTGGATCCTTCTCCTTCATCTAAAACTTTGATAGTTTTTAATGAAATGGAATATAATATTATTGATGATATGAAGAAGACTAGGGAAAACATCACATTTCATGAGCTTAGTAAATTGAAACATAAGTAGAAGTTACTTCTCAAAGAACTTAAAGCAGTACCTACTGCGCTGCTTCTTACTGTCATGATCTCACAAGCTACCCAAGAAATGGGAAGACCCCTAGTGCTTATTTGAACAAGATTGATCCAATTGATATAGAATTAATTGGGGGGAGATCAAAATCCTGCACTCCACCATTTCTTATTACTTTTAAAGTCTTTAACAAAAACTTACACAACTATCTAGTTTATTTTTGAGCTTCATCTAACATCTTACCTAGAACAGTTTGTGAAAATTTGAATGTTCAGCCTCAGAAATCTGTTGTACAAATAGTTCAATTATATCTTTCTCAAGTCAAAGTTGTTGGGGAATTTAACCAAGTAACCATCAGAATTTCATCAAACCCTAAAGTTTTCCAATTCGTTGACATACTTGTAGCTGACATTCCTGAGTTCTGTGGCTTAATCCTTAGTAGAGACTAGTCAGAAAAACTTCATGGTTATTTTGCAACTGAATGGTATCACCTTTGGTTTCCCTATAATGGAAAACCAAATCAAATAACGGTTGATCATGAGAAACATCAAAATTTTATAGTGACAGAATTAGAAGGATAAAATGAACCAGTCGTGTATAACAATAATATCATCAGAAATTATTCTATAGAATCAATTCTAGGGAATTTCAATGCTCATACTTCACCTTTCCTAGAAACCTTTGTTGTCTCTCAAGTTGAAAATTTTTCTCAAACAGACACTTCTAAATGTGTAAATTTTGTAGATAAACCTGTAGTTAGATCTTTATTTTGGAAATTATTTTTTTATGGATCTAAATCCAATGATGGAGCAGGGGCAGGTTGCATCTTAGTCAACCCAGAGGGGGAAAAAACTATGTTAGCATGCAGACTTGATTTCGATTGTACAAACAGCACCGCTGAATATGAGGCACTAGTTAAAGGTTTGTATAAGGCAATTGGCCTTAAATTTAAATACCTCCAAGTATTAGGAGATTTAAATATTTTCATAAAATAGGTGAGAAATACTATACACTGTTTGTCAGGACATTTGAAACATTATCAGTCATTAGTCCAAGACCTGACTCTCCACTTTACAGCATTTAATATTTCCCCTATTTTGAGACTCTAGAATGTTAGTGCCGATCTTCTAGCTAATGTCTCTTCCAAGCTTATCCCACATGAAGATTACAGCCCAAATTGATCTTCCATTGAATTCATTTTTAGGCCTTCTATTCCTGACAATATCACCAACTGTAGAGTCTTTAATAACGATCCAGATATCACAAGCTTCCTGACCTCAAAAGGCTCTTACGATGACCAAATAGTTAATGAGGACTAGCATGATAACCAACTTAAAGAAGAAACAGTCATTAATGCTATACCAAAATTTGTAGTTAAGTTGGAAGTTTTATATGACCTTAAAGACTAATTTAAATGATCCACCAAATCAAAACTTCAGAGTTCAACTCTGAGGTTTGAATTGATCAATATTGGGACTGATCTAAAACCTCATAATATTAACTTAGGTCTTGATCTTACGTCACACAAAAATGCAACTTTTATAGTCTTGTTGAAAAGATACAAGAATGTCTTTGCATGGAACTATGAAGATATCAAGACATACAACAACTCTATTATTCAACATACTATTCCCATCATATCTAAAGAAAGACCTATACAACAGAAATTGAGGAAGATCCATCCTAATTTAGAAAGTTAAATTAAATCTGAGTTGAATAAACTGTTGTAAGCCAAAATTACCTTTCTTGTCAAACACTCCCGCTGGGTTTCCAATCTTGTCCTAGTCAGAAAAAAGAACGGCGATATTCAGATATGTATAGATTTTCGCAAGCTCAATAAAGCTTGCCAAAAGGACAATTTCCCATTACCCCCTATGGAATAGATTTTGCAATCAGTAGCAGGCTCAGAGCTAATGTCTTTCCTGGATGGATTCTCAGGTTACAATAAAATCTTAGTACATCCAAATGACCAGCATAAAACTACATTCAGGACAAAGTGGGGCACTTACGCCTATCAGAAGATGCCATTTGGACTGATCAGTACTGGTGCCACTTTCTAGAGAGCTATGGATATAGCCTTCAAAGGTTTAGTAAACAAGTCAGTAGTCATCTACTTAGATGATATAATGGTATACTTCAAAAAACGCAGTAATCATCTAAGAGATTTAAAACAAATCTTTGAAGGTTGCCAAAGGTATGGAATTTCTCTGAATCCCAATAAGTCCTTTTTCACATTAAGTGAAGGAAAGCTCCTTCGATTCATTGTTTCCAAAGCAAGGATTCATATTGACCCGAACAAATTAGAGAAAATTCTAAAATACTTACCCCATAACAAAATATCAATGCAATATTTCTTGGGTCAAATAAATTTTGTTAAAATATTTGTCCCTGACTTCTCAAGAATTGTTTTACCTCTTCAATCAATGATAAAGAAAAATTATCTGTTTAAATGGGGACATTCAGAACATGAAGCTTTTATCTTGATAAAACAAGCAATTATAAATGCCCCATCTTTAGCAACACCGAATTTTTCCAATCATTTCATTCCATATACTTTCGCTTCAAAGAAATCATATGCAGCCATATTGACACAAGTAAATCAAGAAAAATCTAAAGCCCCAATCGCTTTCTTTAGCTCCAATTTGCAAGGAGTTGTTTAAATTACTCATATGTTGAAAAACAAGCTTTTGTTCTTTTCAAATCTATAAAACACTTAAGACCTTTTCTCCTCAAAACCCAAAATAAAGTAATAATACCATTCTCAGCAGTGAGAAATATTTTAATACAAAGGAACATAGGAGAAAAGAGATCTAATTGGGTGACAGCCCTATAAGAATATAACATAGAAATTAATCCAGCGAAAATTGTAAATGGTCAAGGTTTTTGCGGGATGCTGGCAGGAGCATCGAATCCATCAGAATTGCAGCATTCAGGTGACGATGTAAAAATCTATGAGGTAAGCCTTAATGACATGGAATCGAGGTATGTTGATGTCATATTTTACTTAAAAAATGGATAAGCACCAACCCAATTAAATTACACAAAGAAAAGAGCCTTGAGATTAAAAGCTAGGAAATATCAAATTGTCGACGATGTGCTTTTTAAAATAAATTATGATTTTTTTTTACTTAGATGCCTTGAAAAAACTGAGGCACAGAAGGTGTTGTAGGAACTTCATGATGGACTAGCTAGTGGTCACTTTAGAGGTGATACTACAACACATAAAATCCTACATGCTAACTATTACTGGCCAACGATGTTCAAAGATGCACACAGTTATGTAAGGAGATGCAAGATTTGTCAAACAACTGTTGGAAGATAGAGAAAACCTACCCTACCATTACAGCCCGTCAGCATTGACAAACCATTTGAACAATGGGGATTGGATGTAATAGGTGAGATCATTCCTCATTCTTCTAACCAACATAGATACATCCTTATAGTCACTAATTATTTCACCAAATGGGTAGAAGAAATTCCACTCAAGGTAGCCAATTCAGAAAATATTATTGAATTTGTAGATCAATTTATCATCACCAAGTTTGGCTTACCATATTCTTTGATGTTTGATAATGCATCTTATTTTTTAGGCAATGCTATGACAAAATTTGCTCTAAAAAGAGGTTTTAAGCTTAAGTATTCGTCCAATTACTATCTGCAAGGAAATGGATTAGCCGAATCCACAAACAAAAATCTCATCAGCATTATTAAACTAATTGTTGACCAAGGCCAAAAGAACTGGCATAAGTCTTTAGTGTTTGATCTATGGGTAGATTGAATAACTTAGAAAGCCTCTATTGGCACTTCTCCTTTTAATTTGGTCTATGGGAAAGAAGCAGTGTTTCCAACAAATGTAGTTATTCCCTCCTTAGACTTAGTTCAATTCATTGGAGAAACTCCTTGCTCATCTATGGAAGTTAGATAATTACAAATTCTTAAGCTTGAAGAGGAAAGGGAAAAATCCAGGACCACACATGCACATAATCAGCTGTTAGTCAAAGCATCCTTTGATTCAAATTTTGTAACTTCAAATTCTTTTCAACTCAGAGATCTAGTGCTAAAATGGGATAATTCCCATGAATAGAAAGGTAAGCATACCAAGTTCCAAAAAATGTGGCTTGGCCCATTTCAGATTGTGGAACAATTAAGCCCATCGACCTTTCTCCTACAGGATTTATCGGGTAAGAGAGAATCTCTACCTATTAATGGACAGGTTCTAAAGAAATACTTTCCGTAGAAGATTATCTCTTCTATTCACTATATATTATTGCCTTTAGTTAAAATTTTCCTTTAGAAATAATAATACCAATTGAAAATCATTTTCTTTTGGTTTTACAAAGGATAGTCTCTTTTTTTTTTAACTTTTCACTTGTATAAATAAAGATTGTTATGAAAGTAATATTCACATATGAAATATATAGTTACATCCTATTGCTCTTAACTTCCTGTTTTCTGCCTCAATTATCTATTTTTTATGAAACTTAGCTTTAAGAAAGGAACTTCTCCTTTACATCAGTCCAGAAAAGTATCTATAACAAAGCAGAGTCCCTCTCCAGAAAGGCATCTTTAAAACTCTGCAATTGTTGTCCAGAAACTCTTAGAGAGCCAATGATTCTCCCCACTTAATCAGCTTTCATTTTTAGAGTGCAATTCTAAAATATACTTAAACTTATAGGATAAGAGGTCTCATCAAGAGTCGGCTTACCATGATCATAAGATTATAACTAACTGAAATTACTAATACTACATATCAAAACAGGGTAATGGCTTAAGATTATAGTAGTCAAAAGACAAGGGGTCTCATCATGAGCCAGCTTGTTAAGTTAAGTTACAAATCAAGTGAATGGCATTGTTAATATTGGTCACCAAACCAAGGCACCATTCTTTAAGAAATAAAAAATGAATAGCTGAAGCGACAATGAATTACTTGAGAAGATAAAGAAAGCAATAAGTACACTTATGAGCTTATCTTTAAAATTGCATTCTGATTTAAGTGGGACGCTGGACCATTGCTGGTTAAAAGGTAACCATGTTGAGGCTATGAACGCCTGCTGGTAGAAGAGGTTCTACCTACGACAACTGAGTATACCAAAAACTGATATGAGAATAGACTTCTTGCTTATATCTTTAAAAAACCGAGTAACGACTGATGTAGATAAAGTGACTTTTTGTGAGAAAAGAATAATCAAAATAACGATAGTTAGGTAGATGTTGTTTTATTAATAAAGAGCAGTATTACTTACCTTATATTCCATCTAACTTATTTTATTTTCAAAACTATATTTATTTTGGAAGTTTTAGAAATTTCAAAAAACTCTCAGAGATAACTGGTTATTCCAAGTGAATCGCCAATTGTTGTGGTATTCAACAACCCCCCATTTATTAATGATAGTAGTTAATATGACGTTAATAAATGGGTACCCTTTAAAAAATATATACAGAAAACAAAACTTAGCATTTAGGCATTACTTTTATTTTTTGGAATAAAGAAAAGATAATGATCAAAACCCCCTTTTTAGAAAACTACTAAATACTTACATTCTCACATATAACATGATTAAGACCCACCAAAACACCTTTCTAAACCTCCAAAATTAGCAAAAATGATTAACTAAGGACTCTATGCTCGAAACTATCATAAAATCCGACATAAACTAAGTCCTTAAGCTTTTTAGGCTTAAGTCTCGCATCACATTTTGGGTATTCAAATGAACACCCGTGTACTTACCACCAGCCAATATTGCGAAATGCAATTAAGATATGGACCCACTTCTTAAATATCATAAGTGAATGTTTTAGGTCTGCCACTCAGTTAAAAGGGTCTATTACATAAGATAAACCTGGAAATCAGCTACATTTTGAAACAACTAATGAGCGACTCACATCTCGCATCTCACAGAAACAAAGCGGGAGGTAAGAAAGGGAAAAAGTAGATTGCGATATTGCAATCTATGATATTGCTTCGCAAATCGCACAATCACTAGCATCGAGTTCAAAGGCTCGTCACCCTAGAAGCTTTCTTCCTATTTTATGATGCAAACATTTATGAGCATTAAAGCCAAGGTATAACGAATCATTAGTGGGCATTTAATAAGAGATAACTACATTTATGTGTGAAAATCTATTTAGTGTGATATGACATCTTCTTATGTGCATTCAAATAAAACTCCTTTTATCACCTTTACAAGCTATCTGCACTATTTCAATTTAAGTTCATCTTTGTGTATCATTGAGAACAATGGTGAAGAAAGGCAAGGTAGTCGCCTCTGAGAAGTCATAAATGACTCCTCTATTTACGGATACTACATGCAATAGAGAGGGAGGAACCTCTACATGGGAGGCTATGTATAATATACTGGAGGAAGAGAAATGGAGGATTATGGAAACAAAAATTACAATTGATGGACGTGATTCCTCAGATGTTTCCATTTTAGAGATGGCATGCTCATTTTTGCATCGAATAGTTGTGTGGCGGAAGATAATCCCTTATCCTGACATGGTTAAATGGGTTATTGATGAAGCTGACATCTTAGACAGAGAATTCAAGATAAGAAGGAAAGAGGTTATGGGATCTTTTATCCCAAACAACCTACATCTTATGTACCACCTTCCAGAGCCATAAGTCATCTACAACATGCAGTTCGTGGAGACGTTTACCAAAGAGGACGACAACCCAACAGACTGCACCTAGACCTAGTTGAATAATGAGGAAAAAATCAAGAAAGACAAAAACAATATGTACACTACTTCATATGTTCCCCCGCTCATAGTTTTGCAGCGGCCATGTTATGTAGACTATTTGTCATACCCGATAGTACTAAGTTCTCTCCAGAGTGGTTGCCATTAATAGATGCAGCTGTTAGCACAACTGTAATGAATTGGACACAAATTTTGTCTAAAAATTTAGCAAAAACAATTATCGAGTATAGAAGGAAAAGAAGTGTTGCTTCGAGGGTTTACCCTCCATTTTTTATGAGCGCCTATGTCATGGATGCAATTTGTTTTAGTTCGAAATTCCCTATCATGGGATGGAAATGGACTATTCGAAATCCCCTTCCTATTCACATATACCACAAGGACATGTGGGAATCCAATTTTAAATCACATTTTTTCAATATTTGTCATGGATTTATGCTCCCTATTCACAAGCACCTTTATAATCGAGATGCCCCCAGGTTTCCCAAGAAGCTGAAGTAGACATCCTCCCAGTGGCCAGATGGTTTGGGGAGGAAACATTTACATATATCACAGTTCTGTTAGCATCACCTCCCCCATTTCCTCACATATTATGTTCTAGATAAATTGATGGATAGAGAGATAGACTATGAATGAACTAGTGAGGGAGGAATGAGCAAGACATTAAAGGAATCAAAAAATACCATCTAGCCTACATTCCCTGTATAGTGTGGAGCATTTTCATTACACAACCTAGGGCATGCATTCAAAGAAGCATAGAACATGCTATCTCTGCGATTACCTAAAGTCCCTAGAAGGCAATATGACCCGCTCGACACTCTCAAAAATTTCACCACTCTGGTGAAAATAAAAGTATTCAGTAATGAGGAGGATGCCTTTGATGACATCTTTTTACAGAAAAACACCTTCGAAGGGGTGAAGCATATGGCACAACTACTTTTTTACCTTGAAGATCTGGAAAATTTTTACAATTATGGAGAAAGGAGGTTATCAAAGGTCCCATTGGACCAATTATTGATTGAACCAATAAGGGAGACAACTCCCAGTGTGACTATAGAAGGTGACTCCAAAGAAAATTCTAAGACTGATTCTAGAGCAAAATCTCAAGAGAAATCTACTAGGGAATCACAACAGTCATCACAAAATGGGAAAATCGGAGGCATGGAGTTAGTAAAGAATACAACCCAATCTATGCAGAAGAGAGCTGAAGAAACTTCAGGTAGCAAGCAGGATGAAATCCCTACTACCCCTGCCCAGCCTATAAACCCCTAGTAATTGATTTAGAGGAAGATTGGGACAATTTTAATAAAATTATCAACAGGGAGGAACAGGCACCAGAGTTGCAAACTCCACAACAGAAAACAACTTTGGAAATTGCAGTGGAGGAGACTGCAAATACACAAGAGGTAGAGCACATCTCTATTACTCCCACTTCTGAAATAATTTTGAGAATTGAAGAAATCCCCCCTCTAGATGTGTTTTATAGCCCACAGCATAAGGTCGTGGTGAAAATACAAAGAAATAAAAGGAAATTGGACTCTACAACTGCTACTACCCCTGAAAATGAACTAATGGATGTTCTATGCAAAGACTCACCAATTGATCCATTTGCCAACCTTACTAGACTCTCACAGTTTGTAGGTGCTTATACAAAAACGACCATGGAAAAAGCAACATAAGTACAAATGTTACTTAGAGAAAAGGAAGATAAAATAATGTCGCTTGAGCAACAACTACAACAAGCAAAATCTGACTAGCAGGCAGAGATACATTTGCCTAAGCTACAACAAGTATTCAAACAAATGAAAATATAACATCGAATCAACTTAGCCAATACAGAAGAACAGATGCAGGAAATAACTGATCTACACAAAGACAATCCAAAAATTGGTTTGTTTGTCAGTGAAGAACATAGTCTTAACTCCCAACTGATGCACTAGAAAGAATTATTCTGGCAGAAGATTTCACTATGGAGATCTTATTGCGAAACAAGAGATAAACTGACAAGTCAAGTATTGGAAATGAGACTTGAATATGATGAGATCTTTAAAAAGGTCTCCGATTTTATTGCTTGGAAAAATATAGAAGATGGGAGAAAGGCCAACCTACCCATGCTAGAAGAATCACATAAATAAATCCTATTTGTGAGCTAGGATTCTTGGCTTAAAGAAATAGAAAAGGAAACAGTAGACACAGCGGCAGCAACAAACAATGTCATAGAAAACATCAATGAAAATTTACATAGTGTCAATCTTGTGGCAGAGTCCATTCCAGGTTTCCTTCCTAATGCGAAATAGCTTGAACAAAAATGGAAACAAGCAGTGGAAGAAAAAGCAGAAGTGATAAGGCAAACGACCAGGTTAAATTGGGAGGCATATTGGCAACATTTGGTAAAATCTCATAGCAAATGGATGACCCTGCAATGCCTAACCACTTCTACGGAGAAAATTGTGCCAGCACTGACCGATGCCATATTCATTGGATAGTTGAAATCTAAAGTCAGCCAACCAACACAGCTCATGCCCATGTTGTATATTTGCGATCTGAAGGACCAAATGTAGGTTAGTTAGTCACCTTGTTTATTTCCATTTTGATTTTATTTTTGCACAAATTGAGGGAGGTTGTTTAAACCTCCTCAACTATTTTTGTAATAATCTATTTTTAGTTTTATAGTTTAAGTATTTAAACCCCTCTCATGCATTTAGAGAGGGGTCTAGAATTATATCAGAAACGGTCCTGAATACATGCACTTTTGTCCCTTTGAGGAAGTTCTAGTGAAATTAATGGACCGAGATTTATTTTCTATCTGATTTAGCATCTTCTACTGAAATTGCACTTTTGTACTCTTAGATGTTGTTGAATGGACTAAAGATAGATCAATATTTATGAAACACATGAGTAGGATGTATTATAAATGGTACTTTTATCTCATAATCTTTTTTACTTGTGTATTAAGCACTGATTTCTTTTCGAATTGTTTATGTATGAAAGTTTGAATCCTGATTACCATTATTGCACTTATGTATGATGATGATCTATATTTTATGCTGAATATATGAGTAATTCCTTATGCGATATATCTTTCAAAATCGTTTCGGCTAACTTTTTATTCGAAATGATTATTGTTAAAACAGATTCACTTCTCATCGCAATTGAATGATATTTATTACCAATTACTTTTAGATATTATTGTATATCACATACATCAATTTAATCACGGGTATATTTATAATTAAATAGTGCTTAAATTAGGATAGAATGCATGTGATTGTTAGTTAAGATTAGATTACTTTTAGCTTAGACATTACTTTAAAAACATCACATATCAAACCATTAGCACAAGCATTAAATAGATTGGGAAACTGGTCCCATTATCCCCAGTCAGATCCACCACTCCAAACAGAAAAGGAGCTACCAACCAAGGTTCGGACTGGGTGGTTTTCCCCCATGTTGAAATAACGATTTTCGAGGCTTCAAAAGGGTCTTCATATCTTTCTTCTTCCATGGATATGTCATAGCTAATTCTTCTAATTATCAAATGGTGGTCACTGATCTTATCTTACATGACTATAGTTGCACGTTTTACAAATTCTTATTCCTTTCTTCACATATTTCTTCCCTAAGAACATCTATACATACTTCCTTCATAATAAGAACCATACTTTCCAACCACATCATATTCTTCATGAGGTGATATTATGTTGATTCCACATTGTGAATATGTATAAGAGTTTAGGGAATATGGTCTACATGCCTTCATGCACCTTCCCAATAGAAGAGACTCATATTCTATTAGAAAATTATATATTACATAGCAATTGAACACATAAAATATTGCAGAAATATAAACACAGAAAATGCATAAAACAAGAGAGATAGATATACGTGGTTCACCCAATTTGGGCTATGTCCATGGAGAAACAACTAGTCTTTCCTTTTATATTATCCATCAAACTAAAGAGATACAACCTACAACAGGTCTATTGTAATTCCCTCTTCTCTCTCGCTCAATCTTCTCTCTCTTCTCGCTCAGAATACAAATCTACATAGACACAATACAATTCCCTCATATATAGCAAGGGGTTGCCTTCTAGGGAAAAAAAAACCTAAATTAAACATAACTTCTACCATCAGATCTCCTCCTAATGAATGGCCCAGATTGACTACGAAATTACAACATTTTACAAGGCAATTTTACATCTATTTTTAGCTTTGGGGGTGCTGCCCCCAATCACCCAACCAAGGGGGGACTCCCAAACGTCACAGCCGCCTCCCCTTGGGCCCCCCCTGCAGCGTATATTTTAGAGGCGCTTTACTGCCACATTATGAACTGGGTTCCAATGTGGCAATACCTCTAAATAAAGAAGATAATCATGCTCCACACCCAACATATTTATTAATCATGCTCATGAGATAGATAAATTAACCATTTTTTCTTCAACCATATGATGACATGACTTTATATATCTATTATCAAATACATACATACCTCTTCCTTCATGTGGTCATCTAGACTTCCTTCAACAACTTCATCTCCTTGCTTGAAGATAAAAATACTTCAACCAACTTGACATAATGCACTCTTTTGTCACCATACCACCATCCTTCTAAATAATGGATCCCACATAATGTGGAATGTATGCTACTAACAAAACACTTTCTTCTTCCACGTAGAGTGATGAGTACCAATATTGCAGCAAGAATGTTGCAACTCATGGGGCTACTAACTTTACTTTATCAACCCGAGGTTCGTACAAAATTGGAGGTGACAGTGCTATATACACAAGTATATGCAATGGGTCCTCTATTTGTCACTGCTAAGCTAGTGATAGACCACTATGGTTTCTCAAACCAACCTTCTATTAATTCAGAAGAAGCTCAATTACCAATGAAGAAAAAGGGAAATTTACACTAAATGAACTCTTTTCTACTGTAGTAAGGAAAAAAATGAAATAAAATGGTTAAACACACTATTCATCTAACTAACTGCTAAGAGTCTTTGCTTCAAAAGAATTCTAAATTAACATATGTGCAATCCTACTATCCTAGGCATGAAATTTGAAACATCCAAACATTCTACTGCTGTGCATGTAAATGAACAAAATAACTCTTTTTTCCTTTTATCTATTTTTTTGTGTGAAAATGTGAATGCAAACTTCTCTTAGTGATATGGCAGGTGGATTAGGGATGATGGCAAATGTTCATATGGGTTGGGAGGCAAGTAGGGGTCTTCTCCTATCTTCCTAGGTGCTTTTTCCACAATTCGACCTCAAAATAGACCACTACAGGGCCACCTACAGGATGTCCTAATTCCTCCTACAGGATGTCCTAATGCCTCCTACAAGATGGCCTAATGCTCCTATAGGATCCCCTATATTCCTACAGGATACAACTGTGAGAAAGAGGAGGGATTTTGAAGGTGTTGTAAGGCTTAGGGAAGGTGAATGGTGAGAAAAAGTAGGAAAAGGAGTGGCTAGGACTCCTTCAGAGCTCAAAACAAAGTTTGTGAGATGGTTGGATTTTCTCAACAAGCTTGGAGAAGTATTCTTATGGAATGATGAATTTGGTGAAGGATTTAGTGGAAAAAGTGATGATCATGGATGAATGAGGTTAGGATGTGGTTGTTGGTCATGAAATCTCTATGTACTACTGAAACTCCTGCACTGCATCAATCATTGACATTTATCAATAAATCATGTAAACAAGAAGGATTTCAATTAACTAAGGAAAACCATAATTCTATTATCTAGTTTCCTATTTCACGATTGGGAAAACTTACAAAATAATGTGAAATCTTTATGAGATCTAATGCAAGGCTGAAGACACCAAAAATGACACTTAAATCCTATTCTTGAAAACTAGTAAAATGTTGGCCTAAGTAACATAAAACCCTAAATTCCAGGAGAAATCAGAATTTCGTCTTTTTGGGGCTTCATAGGAGTTCTTTCCTCAAACCATGGTCCCTGAAGGGAGGAGTGAGGCCAAATCCACCTATTAACAGCTTTTTGATATTCCTTTATCATCCTAAGCTACTTGTGAAGCAATGCACAAATGGAAGAAAACTAATCAAATCCACAACTACTTGCAATGAAATATTGCTAAGGACAATTCAAACATTAATCTATGAAATTAACTAAGCATACAAATACAAGAAGAGGAGCCTTTGCTACTAGGGTTGGGCCCTAACCCAAAAGCTTCAACCCTCTGAGTCAACTCAATGTTGGATCAAGGAAATTCTCATTCTCATTATCAAATCAGAAAATTACATAGGAATGTCTTCCACAAATCTTGAACTCGAAAAATGCTTAGTGCTTTTACGTCAAAAATTTGAATCCTAATGAGTCTCTAGGCCTATTTATTTATACAAGTGACTTCTCCAATGACTTCCTTAAATATAGGAAGGCTTGGCTCCCAAACTCAAGATGAAATGGCTCTTTAACTATCACTGGCTTAGCTGCCTTTCGATCTTCTTGGCTTGGCTGCTTGCAACTCCGAGCTAGTGGGATTTGATGGAGGAATATTTGAATGAGTGAGGAGTAAATGAGGATGATCTACATCCTACAATCTCTCATTCAATTTTCTGCCCTTAATTAGCCAAAATTTTCATGATTTTCTCTCAAAAGCCTGCAACCAATGCACATTAGTCCCCTAGCCATAATATCTTACTTTTACTCATATCATTAAGAAAAATATAATCAAAATATGTAAGGAATTATGAGAAGAGTTCATTTAAATAATCTAGGAGTTGTATTAAGCTCCATATGGTTACCCAATGATGAGGCTCATCATAGAGGTGAACCTTTTCATAAAGATTCTAGTGGAGGACCTTAATGATCCTCATTATGCAAATGCTCCTTTCTAATAATGATGATTTATGATGACATTTATTTATCTTATATCTTGTGAGATGACTTTCTTCAACCATATATATTTCAACTTCAGTTGTCCTTCTATGCTTTCGATGAGGATACCATGAGTTACTTTATTTCTATCATGATGGCTACTTTAACCACATAAACTTCTACTTCAACTATCCTTTGCTTTAATGATAATTTCATCTCCATCTTTCAGCAATGCATCCTATCATACTTGTAATACTTTCTATCATCATCTATAATATAAAATAACTAAGTGAAGGAGGTTATCTCAATCATAGCAGAGATCTTTCATTTCTTGCTTCTTTGATTTCTTCTTTTCAAGTTTTTCCACTTCTTTGGTAACACAAGCTTCATTTATTTCATTTATCCTTTTGTTGTCCTTCTTGAGTTTGGGATGATTCTATTCAAAGTACCCATATTTGTTACTCTTATAGCATTGCATTTTTAATATAATGATCTTCTTCTTTTACCGAGGATCAAACTTTCCAAACTTTCCTTTTCTCTTGACCATGACTGCATATGCTTGAACTTGTTCATTTGATCCAACATCATGTTTTTCCTTCAACCTAGTTTCTTCAATCTTACATAATGACTAAAGTTCACTGAATGGAGTGGTTTCCTTCTTTTAATAAATACATAACACAAAGTTTCCCCATTCATCAGCTAGTGCATTAAGCACAATGTTGGTCATCTCTCTATCTGAGATCATTTCTCCTAGTTCTTGTAGTTCATCTATTACTTGTGATACCCCCATAAGTTATGAGGCTACTCATTCATCCTTACATACCTTGATTTTTTATAACTCAGTTCCCAATGATATAACTTGTCTTGCAGTGCTTACATATAATAGTTCTACCAACCTTTCATACATATCTTTCAATTTCTTCAAATTTTCTATAAAAGGGATGAGGGAATCCTTGATTGATTCTATGAGGTTTATTTATGCCCTTATTTCTCCTTTCATATATTTTGATAGTTCTTGAGCTTGCTCTTGATATAGTTTGGAGACTGAACCCTTAACATATTCAATAACTTCATTCTCTATGAGGATCAAACATATACTATTTTTCTGTGCAAGGAAATTTGATGACCCAACCAGTTTATTACTCTCCTTCCAGAATGAAGTCATGTTGATAGTAGATTTAGACATAAATATAAGTATACTTATGTGAAGGTACTCCTAGATGATGATATCTTCAACATGATTCCTTCTTGATGATGTTGTTTCCTTGATGATCTTATTCAAGGATGTTTGAGATGTGATATTTTCTTCAATGTCATGGAGATCACCTTGTTTATTTGATGATTATGTAAATGCTTATTCTTGCTTCCTTATATGACAATTATAGAATGTGTGAGCTTCCCAAGAATGCTTCATGTGTAGAATCCTTCTTTTAATGATCTACGTTTTTTGAGGTCCTATTCTCCTAGTGATGATGTGATCCTTGAGATTAGTACTCCTCCTTGGAGCTTCTTGCTTGGACCTTATGTATCCTTCTTCAATGATGTGATATTCAAGGTACCTCTTTTTCTTTTTTTAGTCACCTTAACTCTGATACAATGCTTAGAAGTCTACGTGAAACTAGATTACATGATTTCTCTTACTTTGATAAGTACTTGTGATGTACTTTTACTTAAATTGATTACCTTCTTATTTCACTTGATTATTATTATCATTCTCTATCATCAAACAACTATCAAGTATTGAAGATCAATGAGACAAGGAGACAAAAAAAGTAGGCTATCATCCAAGGCCATTACCTCTCCTCTTGAGAGGAAAACCCACAAGAATACTTATCTTCTCATAGAATGTTAAGATGACGAATTCTAAGACTTAAGACCCTTAACAAAGACCCCTCCAAGACCAAGTAAATCCTTCCTCTTTGATGATATTTCCTTCTAGCAACTCATTTCGCAACTTCGATGCTAGCAAATTCTCTAACAACTTTGACACCATTAACCTCTCTAGTAACTTTGACTCCAACAAGTTTTCCAACAACTTCGACCCCAACAGTTTCTTCTACAACTTCAATCCCAATAGTTTCTTATACAACTTCGAGTACTATAAAAGCCCTAAGTTTTGAAAGGAGGCATCGATCCTGCCGATTCGAACTTGATCACTTTCAATCTAGAAAACCATGTTCCTCGTCTGCCTCATCAAATTGCATTTTTTATTCAAGTAATTATAAAAGGAAAGATGATTCATTAGACTATCATTGATGAGGTTTCTTCCACCTGCATCATGTATGCTTCATGTTGGAAAGCCATCATCTCTCCACCTCTCAACTAGTCCCCAAACACCTTAGAAGACTTTGATGGTAGAGGCTCCCATCCTTATGTTATTCTCACAAGTTTTCCCATCACCTTAGAAGGGAAAACTATCAAGTTAGAAATAGAAGTTCTAGATGAAAATTTGAATTACAATGTTCTACTTGGGCGAAGTTAGACTCATGCCATGTTTTGTGTGGTGTCCTCTTTTTTCTGGGTGCTACGTTTTACTCATTAGCGGAAAACTGTCACCATCAATCAATTATCTGTTTTCTCTTCTGGTTCTTCAAATGGCATCGTCCCATATCTGGGAAATACTAATATTCAGTATGAGATCGTGGGAGCAGTTATTTTCAAATATTCTTCTTTAATGGGAACTTTTTCTCTCCCACCTCCTCATGTTGCCTCGATCAACATGATCTCTACCTCAAATGATTCATGGATCATCCCTACTCCACATCAGGTTTATTATTTTGATGATGCTATGCCACTCAGTCCTTCAGATCAATATTATTAAGAAGTTGTCTTGGCTCGATCGACTGCTTCAGAAAGTCATACTATTCTCAGTATGCACCTAGATACGTATTTGTAATATCATTGGCTTGGTTCTTTGGATTCTGCAGATCCCTTGAAAGAGATATTCCCCACCAATGAGATTATTGTTGAGGTTATTTCTCTTGAAGAAACTCCTTGGAATGATGCCCATCATCATTCCTTATTTCTTCCAAGTTTTAGTGAGATTCCTTCGTGTCTTGAGGATTTTGTTTCTCATAACCCGACACATCGACTTAAAACACCTATTTTGGTGCACGAAGTTTTGTCTAAAGGTAATATGGGAAATATGTCTACCACATTTCCCATTGACATTTCAGTCCAAACTAAAGTTGTCAAAATATTTTAATTAGAGGCATCTTCTTTTCGCCATGAGATTAATATTTTCTCATATCTTTTGATGAGATCTTCCCACTGAGTCTTTATCATTCACCCATTATCGCAATGGGGTATTCATCTTATGACTCATAACCCTCACTCACCTGAGGGGCATGAGGATATAGCCATATATGTGCTCTATTCCACTATTTGGCCGAGTCAATGCTTACATGTCATACCAACGGTGAAACTTCGGTTTCATTCTCTATTGATTGATTACTCGAGTCTGAAAATGGCATCCATTTGAACTTTTTGTGCGTGATCATCCATGTAATTAATTTGGTACATTAGCGTTTGAATTAGTTACTGTGTATTTTTATTTTTTGGTGTGATTGTTTGCTTTGCAGACATGTTTTTCCTCTGCTTACCTTGTGTTCCACTCAGTTTGTAGATGTCGTCAAACCATTATGTTTATTTTGTTGATGGTGCTTGTCATAGCACATATAACCTATCTTCCGTGTCTTGGGAACTCTTTGCCCCAAATGGAGATTTGATCAATTTACAAGGTATTTTCCTCGGATGAACAACTCATAATATTGTCGAGTATAGTGTAGTTATTGAACTGTTATCAGAAGCAGTTTCCCTCGGAATTAGAAATTTGGTTGTTAAGTTAGACTCACAACTTGTTGTGCTTCAATTAATGGTCATTATTTGGTAAGAAATCACCAAATTTTGCGCATGTATATACGTGTTTGATTACTAGAAAGAAATTCTGATTATATCACATATCAACACATTCCACGAAAATTGAATACACTAGTAGATGCATTAGCAAGTTATGATTTAGATAGACATTTGCGTCACTTATTAAAAAAAAAAATGATCACATCATCATGATTTATGAACACATAAGTAGACAATAGAAACATGAATATGTATATATATATATCAAGTTTGTGAAAGTTTGTTCATCAAAATCCCAAAAATAGTGTTCTTAGACACATTGCTTTCAAAGCCTACAAAAGTTTAGATAACACGACTAGGAAAAGGGTATTCACCCACATGATGCTCACGATAGCATGAGATCGCTCTAATTACTTGGCCTAACAACCGACATAGCCTCATGGATACTCCTATTGTATGCCTTTGGTATTACATCAGCACGTCATCTATAGTGGCATATTCTAGAATCCCTCGAGTAATCACTTCTAGATTTCGTTCAATTTATTCTATAGGGTCTTCTCCCTCCTCGGATGAAGCATTCTCATCTATCTGATGTGCTACCCATTGTGCTATTGGAAACATGTTGAGAGGCCTTTACGGTCCCACATCTGTAAAATTATCACAAGTAAACTCTCAGATACACTTCAAACAAAACAAAATATAAAAATTAAAAAATTCCGCAAACAATTTTTACCTGCATTGGTCCACTGTGCGCCCAGGCATATTCATCTAAGATGATTAGTTGCTAGCATAGCCAACTAAAGGAAAGTTGAGGGAAATACATCCGTTGACCTCCTCCCCGTCGAGGCATGATCTCACTCCATCTAAGCAACCTCAAATCTTGTGGCGTTGGATCGTCCACCTCTACCCACTGGTATCGAAATAGGGGCACACGCTCCAAAACTAAAGTGACCAAAATTGATCCAAACCTGAACTACTTCAAGTTTCTCAAATTGCATTTGGTGATCTCTCTCTTCATGTTGACTAGCAGTCCTTCGCACCTATTGCACACTGTTGGAGCAAGGCAATCCATTGTGTATTGGAATTGTGATTTCATTGCCTCATGCAATGCCTGTGCCCTAGCTATGCGAGCTATGGTGTGTAGAATGGTCTTCAATGGAAGGTTTTTCGATGGTTGTTATCTTCACCTTCCCACTCATAGTTGTCTCTGCACCAGGGAAATGCATTCTAATCAAGGTATCAGTGCTCTCTCCTCAAGCACGAGCTCCAAAGATTTCGACCCTCTTCCCCCTTCTATAAAATCCAATGATGAAGTATATTTCAGCTACTTCTAGCTCTAGTTCTTGATCTCCAAAGATGAATATCTAGCGATCAGCATCCCATAGTCCAATGAGATATTCTAACAACTCATTTTGAGCTCTCAATCCCAGGGTTCGAAAGAAATTCAGTAATTCGTAGTCCCTCAAAGCACTAACACATTCAACGCTTTGAGAAACTTGGTGATATTCTTCCCCGTGACCTCTTTCTTTCCATTTGATGGCCATGTCTATCGAAATCTCCTACAAAACAACCCATAAACATCATTTAGAAGCCTTTCCACAAACCAAAATTTCGAAAGAAACAATTTAAAGAGAGGATTTCTCATTTTATTTTCTACTCTGCGTCCATTGCAACTTTCTGAATTTTTTTCATGCTGGTAGTGTGAGATCCTTTTGGGCTAAGGGGTGATTGGTGTAGATCCAATGATCAGACTCGCGTTGATCAACCTTGATAATAAAAACAAAAATCCTCCCCTTTAGCAGAAAAAGATCCTAGGAAATGGCATGTAGATGAACTAAAAAGAAATAGAAAGGAAATATCTCTTACCAGTAGTTGACAGTTCATGAAATGGTGCCTTGGATCTCCCACATCACTTGCCTGAAGAATCAAGAAAATGGGATAAAATGCACTCTCCAATTTACTCCAAGTGAAATGGTAAATTTTTTTTACTTTTGGTCTATTTATAACTTTTTAAACACACTTTTGCCAATATTTTATTAATTTTGCTCAATATTAGTGATGTGTGGTTGTCTTTGTCTAGTTACAAGATCTCTTTGGTGGTAATGGTGATTATGTTTGACCGATTCAACGAGTTTTTGTTTTATCTCTTTTTCGGACATGTTAAAAATAAACGAGAAAGGAACCCCCCTAGAGTCATCTTTAAGATCTTTTCTGACTCTAGAAATATGAAAAGATCTTCGAGTACTTTTTTTTTTGAACTCGTTAAATTAAATGAATTGACATTGTCTCAGTACACATTTACCCCTTTTCAGGTTGGGATTGACTATTTATGAAAAAGGAACACCTTGGTTGACATGGTCAAGAGGTTCTCTCGAATATGTTTTTCTACTTGTTCGAGTTCGAGAGACAAATTACGAAAAGGGACATGATGGAGTTTTCTTTTTCGTATCTTTTTCAAACTCGCTAAATATGAAAAAGACACCGAATTATTATTCTGTTGGACACGTAAAACTTTAAATGAAAAAATGCTTTTCACCATGATGAGACCGAGTTTCTCCTTCCTAGGGCTCGTAAAACTTACTAGGATGGATTCATTCGAAGGATGAACTTATACGAAAAGCATATTCTATTCCCTTAAATATTGTGATTAAAATAATTGGGATACTTGCTAGAAACAGTGGGGAAAAGTGAAAGTGAAACATCTCTTGTATAGGTAGCATGTCGGTCTTGAAAATGACACTCATCTGTTTTTCATATCGAGTTTGGGATATCCTCACTCAGTCACTTGTCCTTCCGGGTTTGGGTGATCCATTTTTTCTTCTCATCTGTCTATTCCACTTTTTCATCATGATCCTTGGTCCTATGTTGAGTCAAATTTTGCCACACTCTCTAGTCGTGTCGTCGATATGTTCAAGAGAAGTATTATCTACAATTTATTACATACAAATTGTCTAACCTATTTTTCCATGGTCTTGGATCATACTCATTTATTCCACTTTATTCCTTGTTTTGTGTCGATGATGAGGGAATCATTATGCCCCTCCTTCGGTGGGTCAATTTGTGTTGACTTCAGCTCATTATCTAGGAAGATTAATTAGAAACTCCCTTTCATTACCTTAGAGTTTTCATGCCTTAATGGAAATTTACTTGCATCTGATGATAGTTTTTCATCATTGGCCTTCGATCGGATGATTCCACGAGTGTTAGACTTCAGCTTTATTTTCACATTCACGGATTATATTCTCATACCTTAAGGACCATTATCATTATTGGTGGTTTCTCTCATGCTTGTTAAATGGTCCACATCATTGGTTGATAATCAGGTGGTTTTCTAGCATTTTCGACTTTGACACATTCATTCGCATTTTAGAATTTGTACTTTGATTGGGTTGGGATGGAGCGAAAGACCAAATTAGGTTGCATGGAGTTATGTATTCTTCATGATTGTACACATGTTTCCTCTATACAGATGGTTGTGACCATGCCTTGGGACCTTATATCTACGATGATGATGATCCTTCTATATCGGGTGGTTGTGTCCATACCTTAGATCTTAGATTTCTAGACGATCCTTTTCATTCGAATCGTTGCGATCATGCTGTGGATATTTTCACATGTTCTTTTCTATCTTGATGGCTATGTCCATACCATGGATTCATGTTTTGATATCATATATGTATATGTATATGTGTCCTTGATTTTTAGGTCTCATGACAATGTTTGTTCTCATCATTGCAAAAGCTCGTAAAGCATCTCAGCCATCACTCCTTATTCTTCCTTCATGCTTTAGGGGGCATCTGTTACACAATATTTTGTCACACCTCCTGCACTTCCCTCTGCCATACCTCAAAGTGCCCAAAACTTGGAAATTATGCAGTGTACCCATCCTGATATGTAGTTTAGATCCTCCATGAAGAACTAATGGAAACATGTCTTGAGCCTTCCCTGAAGAAATGAAATCAAAACCCTAATTTCAAGGCCAATGTAACTGTGACACTACCAACTAGTGTTGATGGCAGGTTGCACCATATTAGCCTCGCACTGCTAGCATGGTTTTTGATTGGATGCTTGCTCTCATCCCTAAAAGGAAAGTTTTCCCATAGAGGACTAGAAGCTTCACGATCTATAGGCTTCCAGAACAATGAGATAGAGGTTGTTCATTGTGGATGTGGTTGAATTCTCCCAATGTTTCCCTTTGATATTATCCATATGATCTTCCTCCTTGAGATTAGGACCTTCCCATATCTTTGGAGAGATCCTAACTCCCTCTCCCTACCTATATATTCATCCTCTTTCATTCCCAAAGGGTTGTCTCTAATTATTTTCACCCTTATGCTAAGATAGTGGCTACATGCTATTCACTTTGGCTTGGAGAAGGAGTGCCTGGAGAGCTTGAGCTTGGACTTGGACATTCACTCAAGGAGGGCTTACTAACATCAAGGCCTGGGTTGTATGCTTCCTCTTTTATTTCTTAATATATACAAATGTTTATTCACTTTCCATAAACTCTTGTGTTAATGCAGCATTTATCTTAATACTCTTTGATCTATTAAGTGGATTACATTCCATTATGCTTATTGAAATTGTATGACTTTTTTTGTCTTTGGTCTCTTGTGCAAGTATTCAAATGCTGTGAACAGTAAGGACTGAGCCTGAGGAGCAAGTGATCAAGATCTTCAACAAAGGAGTGTGTTATAGCATCAGAACGAGGTAGGTCTCCTTCCTATTCTCTCATTTCGATTGTAATTTAGGAAAGTGTCTCCTAGATTGTCATGTTGGTTGCTAGTCCCACTCATTGGGCTAGAGGTATCATCTCTATCTGCCGAGAGGATTTACCTAGACAACAATCATTATTTCTTTTCAATTGTTACTTTTACCAATTAGATCACTTATATTTAGAATACAAAATCAACAATAAGACTAAATTATTTTATTAATTTCTTCTTTATAATAAATCAAGTACAATATATGTAGGGCTCCAACCCTACAAGAGGACACTGATATTCAATCTCCCAGGCTCCAACCTGTAATATGCCAAGCACCAACTTGGATTTACAAGCCTCTGACCTTGTCAATTTTGAGGCATCAACCTCAAGGGCTCCAAACCTATCCTCCAAGGCACCAACCTTGTCTTTTCAATGCGCTAACCTCTTGGGATCCAACCCTTAGTTTACTTCGTCAAGATATATTTTGTTGTACTTCACGTCTCCCAATGTATTCTTCAACGAGCCTTGTCAATCTTCAACAATCAAACTTGATCTTCACATGAAGGTGTCTCCTTTGTTCTTCATAATACCCAAAACAAATATCTCTAAATTCACCTCATGATTGCTTCAACACATCATAGTCTCCAATAATATCTCCAAGATTAGCTAAAGATTCTCAACAAGATGTCTTCAAATAGCTGCAAAACAAATCTACAAAGGCTTCTTCAATATGCTTACACACCACTCTTAGAGTGCTCTTTAATAGGTTATCAAACTTTAAGTGTCCTTCAATTATACTTCAATATAGGATTAACCTTAAATCAAGACTCAAGTTTGCTTCACATAAGCTCGAAGATCTGATCTACTATAAATCCACTTTGAAAAGGTCTTCAATGTGCTACAAAAGGGCACCTCGGTATTGTTTCAAAAAGACCTTCAATTGTTGGTACAACTGGACCAAACTAGCTTCTAATAGCCTTAAAAGGTGATCCAAAAATACCTTCAATAAACTACTATAAATATCTCTCCCAAATTTCCTTTTAAGTTAGAGAAACACTGCTTCAATATGGTTTTAAGGTCTGCTCTTTAGTTATGCAAAAAATTGTTCCAAGGTGAGACTAATCATAGGTGGCTCCCACAACTTTCTACACTAGTAACAGTCTTCTGCAATTGAAGACCGAACTTCTTTAAGAGATTGTTCTCACATTTCGGGAACTTAACAAACTTGTAGATCCTAGTCTTCGCAAAATATTGTCCAACCACTTCTCCATGGTGTAATTGTTCTGAGATCTGCACTAGTCTATAGACCACAGGTCTGAAATATCACAGACAGAATTGCAATCCAAGTTTAGGTGAGGTTTGTGCCTTATCACAAATGTTTGTCCATGAGTTTAATGCATTCACATGTCTTTGCTATAGTGACCTTCCAAAAAAAAAAGTTATGTCGCTAATAATGTGATCCAAGCTCTATATTTTTAGCTTTGAATGTCAACTCAACAAAAACATCAGCCCAAATAGTAGAGTATTATGTCTTCTTGGCCTTCTATACAATTTTGAGCTCCTTCTCTGAAATGATCACTGAAATTGTTGATGAGAAATGAAGTTTGAATTGTATATATAGTGTTTGCTGCAAGCGAAAGTGAAGAGACACGTCATTATATGGAGGCCAACTTGAAAGACAAGGTGCAAGTCGACTCATTTTTGAAAATATATTTTTTAACTTGAAAATTAAATATCTCAAGGAAAGTAAGGGCTCATTGGAAAGAGGAAAAAATCCTCTTTAAGATGGTCCAGGTTCCATGTTGAAAGATTGCCTCCAAGTTTCCCAATTTTATTTTTATTTGAGACTTTCCTCCAATTTTGTGCATAAAATGTTTGGGATAGTATAACTTCTCCATTGTTTGGATTCTTCATCATCATAGGATCATGTAGGAGTGCAGTATCCATGTCATCACATATCCAATAATATCATTATATACTAGTGTAGTGATATGTTATAGTGCAACGTCATTAGGAAAGTTCCAAAGTAGTCTTCCAACCATGTCATCAAGAACATTATCAAGTGTGGTCATTCAAGAGTATGACATCATCATGTGTACAAATTCATCAAGTATATTTCTCCACATCAAATACTTGTATATTGGCACTTAAGGTCTAGATCATCAATCAAGGCACATGATTGACAATTTGTAACATCATATTTAGTTCAAGGACTTGATTAGTGGCTTGAGATATTAATAGCTTGAAATCTTCATTGATGGCATCTTTATCAAACAAGAGTTTGTTGAACATGTACCTCATCATCACCTAGAACAAGGCATCTCAAGAATACTTGTCATCTCAGCCAATGCCATATTGACATCAATGACAACCTTGATTAACAATCTCCCCCTTTGTCATGGATGACAATATTCTTTCCCTTCCAACATTATCTCCCCCTTTGACATCAATCGAAAACGGGGTGCCCATGTACTCCCACTATTAAGCTGCTTCTTTTCTTTATCAATCCTAGTTTTTCATAGGTATGTTAACCCCCCTAAGCCTTTGCATGCCTTCATGGAAATGGATGAGGTAGATGATCAACTGACTTCCCCTGCCTACATAACCTCAGTTAGCTCTTATTTTTTCTTTAGAAAAGAAATATTGCATCCTTGTGATCAAGTGGAAGACATATTCAACAATGGTCCATCAGGTGAGTAAAGGATCATATTCTTCAATGGAGATGATCTTTCAAGATTTTCCATGTGTGACTCATCAAAGGTTTCATAGTGCCCTTTCATGGATAGCTTCTACAAGAATGATCACAAGCTCCACCTAACTATATGCATGGTCTCCCTTTTCGCAATGTCTCATCATCAAACACTTGGGATATCACATATTGATGTCTTCATCAAATCAACTACATGTGTTGTTGTCTAGAGTGTCCAAGAGACTTTCGGATCCAATTTGCTTCTTTCTCCATATTTTTGTAACTTTATTTTCTGGCTTGGTTGACATATTTTTAGCTTGTTTAGGGATCCAAGTCAAGTTATAGTCACGTGCCATATGTCCAATGTTATGGAAATTGAAGCACTACATCTTGTTCATGAATAAGAAATCATGACTTCTTCTTGCAAAATTGCTTCTAGGATATTGATGGGGACCATTATATTTGTCTTTGTGATATGCCCTACAATATTTTTCCATGTGCCCAAAGTTTGTGCAAGAATAACAATAACCAAGAAATATACTTTGATACCTGGGAGATGAATATTTCCTTGATGTATTTCTGAAGTAGTTTTTCCTTGGGATTCTTTGATGATATTCATTACCTTTTGTATTATTTACACCATCTGCAAGTCTCCTTGTAATAGGGTTTCTTCCATTGTTATCTTGACCCTTCTCCTTTCCTTTGTTGGAACTTGGAGCATCAACATTTCTTCCTAGCTTCCTCACATCCTTCTTGTTTGAAGAATTATCATTCTTGCTTGAGGATTCACCTGCATAGCCAAGACCTGATTTATTGAGGGAATACCTTTGATGACTTAGGATGTCATCTAGGGTTTGAGAACTTTTCAAGTTCTTATTCAGCAAGTCAAATTCCTTTTTAAGAAATATAATTTTTTCCTTCATTTTCTTCCATTCTTCATCCTTCTTTGATAAAATGATCACCATTTCTTCCTTCATCTTGGTTGCTTCACATGATTACGCCTTAAGAGAAGTGATTTCTAATCATAACTTGATGATGTCATCATCCTTTTCTTCTAGTTGGCATATCACGGTGTTTCTCTCCTTTTCTTCTTCATCAACTTGCCCTTCTATGAATGTCAAATATTCCATCACCTTCTCAGCTCCTTGCTATTTTTTTCTTGCTTCTTCTATTTTAGATATAAGGGAGGAGACCTCTTCCTTGTATTGACGAATTTCTACTTCAAGTTGTTCAAGCTCTTGAGATTTGTTCAAGCTGGCTTGACAAAGTTTCTTCCATTTTCTTTTCCTTATCAAATTTAGTTTTCATGGATATGACTTCTTCATGATGCTTTATTTTGTTTTGATGAAATTCCTCCTTAAGTTTGGTAAGCTCCTCATCTCTTTCTAGTACTTGAAGCTTGAAAAGGTCAACTTCCTTCCTTGTCTTCTGTTGGTCACCACCTTGCACTTTCTTTTTAAGTTCCCCATTTTCCTTTTTCAAACTGTTAATCTCTTCCTTTGAAGCTATAAGTTTAGTTAAGAGATCTTCTTCAAAGTCTTCTTTACTTTCTTCTTCTTCTAGGTCTTCTTTGGCCTTGATGTCATCATTCTTATTTTCATCTTACTTGATGGGTTTTGAATTTCCTTCTTGATTTCCATCATCTTCTTGACTAATGGTCATGGTCAATGATCGTTTTGAGTGAAGGTCATGAAGTTTGTCCCATATACTCTTTGCTCATGAACATTTTTCCAAATTGGCCTTTATAGAATCTGGTAGCCAATTCAAGATTTCCTTCATCGCTTTTGCATTGTACTCCTTAGATTCTTCGTTCATCATGTTATCAATAATCACTTATTCCCATACTTCAACACCTTGAACCATTAAGAAATTTCTCATTCTTACCTTCCATACATCAAATTTTCCATTGAACAATGACACCTTCGCAATTTGATTGTCTTCATTTTTTCACGATTGAGGAAGAGATATATTGAGGAGGATTGGGAGCTTTATTCCTTGGGTTCGCCATTTTTGTTCTAAGGATCAACCTTCAGGCTATTAGGCTTGTGAGTAAAGGTACTGGATCTAATACCAATTGTTGGAAATACTGAGAGGGGGTAGTGAATCGGTATTTTTTTTCAATTGTTATTTTTACCAGTTATATCACTTATATTTATAACACAAAATGAACAATAAGAATAAATGATTTTATTAATTTCTTATTTACAATAAATCAAGTACAATATATGTAGGGCTCCAATACTAGAAGAAGAAACCAATCTTCAATCTCCCAGGCTTCAACCTGTAATATGCCAAGCACCGAGTTGGACTTCCAAGGCTCCAACCTTGTAAATTTTGAGGCACCAACCTCAAGAGATCAAACCATATATCTGGTTCATGCTCCGACCTAGTTTCTTAATGACTCTGATCCTCTAGGGCTCCAACCCTATCCTTCAATGCACCAACCTTGTCTTTTCAAGGATCTAACATATTTCGATCCAACCCTTAGTTTACTTCATCAAGATATATTTCATTATACTTCACGGCTCCCAATGTCTTCTTCAACGAACCCCATCAAACTTCAGCTATCCCTTCACTTAGTCTCCACATCATGTCTCCATTTTTCTTCATGATACCCAAAACAAATATCTCCAAAGTCACCTCATGATTGCTTCAATGCAACATAGTCTCCAATAATATCTCCAAGATCAACTAAATCTTCTCAACAAGATCTCTTCAAGTGGCTACAAGAAAAATCTACAAAGGCTTCTTTAATATGCTTACACACCACTCTTGGAGTGTTCTTTAACGGATATTAAAAGCTTGAAGTGTCCTTCAATTATGCTTCAATATAGGATTAATCTTCAATCCAGACTCAAGTATGCTTCACACAAGCTCCAAGATTTGATCTGCTATAAATCCAACTTCAAAAGGGTCTTCGATGTGCTACAAAAGGGTACCTCATGACTATTTCAAAAATACTTTCAATTGCTGCTACAACTATTATACAGTAAAATGACCTCCTCATCAGCTCAGAGGATAAAGACATGATGACTGAAGGATTGACCAAGTTCACAGGCCCAGTTGTCAAGCTAATGCTACCTAAATACTAGCAACCTTCTTCATAAAGCTTCCTAGCAAGGCTAAGGGTGTGTTAGTGCCCAAAGTAACTCTATTTGCTACCTTGGGAAGAGCGTTAGTGAATCCTAATGAGTTTCTATGGGTCAAGGGAATGAGTTGACTCAGAAAATATCCCTATATTCTCTCCTATGTCATCTCATAAAAGCAGGGAAACATCAGAACTCGACCTGTTTGGGGGAATTACTAATTCCTAATGGAATATGCAAATGGGAAAGAGCACTAAGGCATGGAAAAATCACTACTTTTGCCTAATGGAACTCATGAAGGACTTGGAAACCCTAACCTTACATGCTATATATGCAAAGCTTGGGCCATTGTGAAAGAGTTCGAGCCATTCGAAAGGATTTCTTATTTTACTGTTGAGCAGAATCTCAGACTAAGGCATCAGAAGAGGTTAAAAAGGGAGAGAGAGAGGGGGGCTGGAGGGGTAAGGGAAGGATGATGCAACTGATTGTTGTAATCACTCTTTTTACATCAATATAGAACTGTAGTTGTGTTGTCCACTCCGAGATGTTGATAGTGTGACTTGTTTGTATGTTTATACAATATCATTAGCATGAGTGGCTTAGTTATATGCAACTAGATATCTTTATATGTTCATGCATTGTTTATCAAGGTTTTATGTTGTGATATTACGCTTGTCTTTTCTATGTGCAGGTTTTGATCTAGAGTTGGCTCAGGGGTCTTCCGCCTAGCTACATTGTGCTCTCTAGCAACACCACACTAAGACTCGAGGTAATAATTCCTTCTCGCTTTGATATTCATTTGTTAAACATAGATATGCATGTATCTTTGTGACAACTGAATCTAATTTGACTATCTTCCAAGGATCCTGGGAAGATCCTTGAGGGTTTATACATCACCAAACACTCGTGCATTAATCCCTATAGCAGAATTGGCGACTCTGTTGAGGAATACACTTAGTTCTTGGTTTTTCCCAAAAAGTTCCTAGATATCTCTTTCTTCCAGGCCTTCCTGTACTTCTTCATTCCCTTTTCGACCATTCAGGACCATACATCACCCTTCTCTCAGTGCTCGGCCCTAGATCTGATCCCCACAACTCATTTTTTGAGTATTTTTCCTCACTAATGCAAGTTACTAGTGAAAACAATGCTTATAAAGCATTGTGCCCTCACAAACGGAGCGTTAGTGCTGAAACTAACTCTCTGTAGCCTCTAGTACAGACTGTTAGTCAACCATTTCTTCATAAACAACTTGCAATGTGACCTCATGGGTTAGGAAATCTACATGTAGACTGATCAAGGATCTGTAATTGCACTTGTTTGACTGATCTGTGTCCTGAACAATTTTTTTTTTAAGAAAATAACTTTACTTCTTAAAGATTTTGTTTTCATTAAAGAAAAAATACAAAAAAGTTTATTGTTTTGCTTCGCTGGTTAGATTTGCATTATTTGGTTTCAATAGTTGTTAGTGAACATTGAAGTTATGTTGGTTGTGCTAGTGTTTTACTAAATAGGATGCATGGTATAAATATTGATGTATGAATGACTCTTCCTTTGTAGAAGCAGCTTATTCATTGAAAGTGAACATTTACGGGCATTGTTTTTGCATGCTTTGAGTCAAAGTCCCATATAATTTCATATGTCAACACCCTACCGAAGACTCTAATGAAGTACATTTAAAATCTACCTAATAAAATCAATCAGCAACTCTTTTTAGAGTAAAAACACATTATTTTAGGCTAAGATGTTGGGATCGGCAGTGTGAGTTAAATGCCCAAGATCATACACCAAAACTAGTGTCATTAAAGAGAGAAATCCTTCTGCACTCATACTGTCTGAGACCACTCTAGTAAAAGAGGAGCTAAATACAAGACAACATCGGATTGTAAGTGGAGGTAGCCTACCTTTGCTTACATCTCCTTTGGGTATTATGTGTATCGGTGATCCCTTCGGGGATACCGGAGCTGAGTCAGGGACTCAGGTATCCTACCCACATAGCATACTATCTGCGACTATGTCCCCCAGGTGGTGTCTGTGATTTGAGTTATCCTTAGCGACCATACTTTTAGGGATGAACACAAGGTGACTGGGGCAGGATGCCCTAGTACCTAACACAGACGAACCTACTCTGTCTTTATTTTTTGGGAGGGTGCTCGTCTTCATGAGAGTACTTGGCCCATTAATCTGAGGTTCAGGCGAAGCTCAAGAGTAATCATAACTGTACATTTTGTTGGCTCTCTCTGTTATTCATTGTGATACTGGGTTTCATCTCTAGTGATTGGTGCTTATCAGACAAGGTCATTTCCCTCAGTTTGTTGATTGATTTCCTTAGTGTATTTTTTTTAAGCACCAGAGTGTTATCACCAAGACTTTAATAAACATTACTATAAAATTTATTGATAAAAATTATCGGCCACCATGGCTACATCCAGCCCTCGTCATCAATCTAGATGGTTGTTAGGACTTCCCCCACTCACTATGGATGATCCTCTGAGCCCCAATGAATTGGATTACCCGTCTTCGGGAAATCAGTCTTCGAGATCTAACACATAACCAGTTTGGACATCCCACGATTCAAGCTTACCAGAGGATTTCTTTACTCAAGGATTTCTTCCTCCATACAATCCTCTGATCATGAATCTGTTGGGACCACTCTTGGTTCCTGTTGCATTTGTACCTCCTTTGTCTTTCGCTGGAACATTTCCACCCATCCCATCGATGACTAATGGGTCATGGGATTTTTTGGACAATTTTGGTCCACCACCACTTCCCCAGTCGACAGTCAGTACCACACCTCTAATGGTGAACCCCGCTGTCCCATCTTTCCCAGGTTCAAACCCTATTGTGACACCCACCACGAGTGGAATCCATTACATTCCGGGTTCCACCTCTTTTCTGTCTAACCCCCAGATTTAGGTATCTGGGGGAACAGTTCCCAGTATGTATATACCGGCCTGGAGCATAACAGTTCCCCCTCTGTTTTCAGGTCTGCATGGTTAGTAATTGATTGACATGAACCCTCCTTATGTTAGTCAAGGACCTATGGTTAGTTATGTGGTGATCGAGAACCCTCAACAAGGTCCCAATAAATCCATAGGAGCACCCTACTCACAACCTCAAATGAGTCAAGAGATCACTCCTTATCCTAGGGGCACTTCCATCGCGTAGCCTAAAGACCCCTATGGAAACCCACAAGACAATACTATACCCCAAGGCACTTACTATACCATGCAACCTATGTATAATATTGGAAACAACACGATGGGAGGACCGCAAGGATCCTCAAGTCATATGTCATCACCTTGGTTCGATTCGGGGGCATCAAACACCTTGCCTTTCTTGGCAATGCTTGATATCCCCGACTTGTAAAAAATTACAAATGACCCCATCTATCACAACTTACTTTGGTCGCCAATCCTGCATAAAATACTGACAGACATCCCGAAGTTCTAACGGAAACAACGGGAGGATCCATGTACACACATCACCACCTATCATCTATCGTGTGTTTCTAACTCCATGGTGGATGATAGTGTCCGGCTGCATCTCTTTCCCCGCACCCTTACTGGCAATGCAACCAAGTGGTACATCGAGTTACCATGAGCGTCAGTCAATACCTTTAGCACTTTAGCGATGGAATTCTTAAAGCAGTTCTAGCTACCCATCCACTATGGAACTGGGACGGAACTCCTCACTTCATTACGTCAGGATACTGGCACCCACCTCTCCAATCATATACATGAATGAAGAAGTTGGCAGAGGTTAGTCAAAGCTCCCCTCCCAGACTATCTATTAGCGGATTGGTTTTGCACGTTTCTACTCCCCCAAATCACTAAATATGTCACCTTAGGCGGTGCGGTCACAGAAGACCAATCCATTCATCATTACCAACACTTAGAGCTGATATATTCGTACTCTGGCACTTTATATGACGTTATTCCCAATGCCCCTCACAACTCCAATGCTCACTTAGATCTGATATATTTGTAGTCTGACACTTTATACGACGTTATTCCCAATTCTCCTCACAACTCCAATGTTCCCGCTACTCAGCAACCCGAAGCGCATGCCGATGGGATTATCAGTGCAACCTCCGGGGTTGTTGTAAAACAACTCAGTGGTCACATTGCCTAGATGTCAGTTCACCCCTCTACCAAATCGAATGCTCTTCCTACCACCGTGATAAACTCTGTGCAGTCTACACAAAAACCCGGTGGTAAGAACAAGAAGAATAAGAAAAACACTGCTCCTTCTGAAGAGAAATCAACAAAGCAGTACAACCCGAAGCAGAAGTTTTTTGTGCCCTCTGATGATGGAAAGGATAAACCTGCTAGATTCCGTTGTAAAATTTGTGCCAAATACCACATGACCTATCGTTGTCTGCATCTTCAGGAATGCACAGATTTCATTGCTAAAAAGGACACTGGTAGGACCCCTGTTATCCTTAATAATCCTTTCCCTACTCAGCAGTAGCAACACCTTATTGCAAACCAACCCCAACCCTCGCAAGCGAACAATGGCAGTTCACAACATCCTTCAGCTAGTGAAGGACCATCTACCATTTACACCTTTGAAACGGTAGATCTTCAAACCAGAGCCAAATCTTATGGAGCTCCAGTCGCTCATTCAGAGGAGCCCTCCTCAAGTCAAAACCAATTGCCTTCCAATGATCTCCATATTGGAAGGCTGGTTGTTGATCTTTTAATTCACCCCCCAAAAGGGGCACTTCATCGCACAACACATAATACATATGCACGTGCTACCCAAAACTACAATATTGTAGAAGATTTGGCACAAGAACTATCGGCTATGTCAGCGCTCGAAGTATTACAAACCTGTCTAGCACAAAGGAAAGCTTTTCTTTCGGCTATTGGTGGTATCGAACCCCAGGATTCCATGCTTTCAATTTTCAACATGGAAAAATGTAAACCTCCCCTTTCAAACCAGCTTTCATTTTAGGTGAAAATATTTTCGAAAGGGAAAGGAATACATAGAACTATCATTGATGAAGGTGCTTCAACCTGCGTAATGTCGGCTTCATGATGGCTCTCTTTGGATTCTCCAACCCTATCCCCATTGTTGAATTCCCTTAAAGCTTTCTACGGCCACACTTTCATCCCAAAAGGTTACCTAGCTAGCTATCCCATCACCTTGAATGGGAAAATGGTAATGGTGGACATCGAAGTCATAGATAGAAAGCTTGACTATAATCTATTTTTGGGTCGCAGTTGGACTTACACCATGACTGCCATTGTGTCTATTGTCTTTCGCATCATCCTATTTCCATTGGATGGAAAGATAGTCACAAGTGGACCAATTTTCCTTTTGAACCCCTGATTATTCCCCATTACCTAGCGGTTATGTACCCTTAGTGGGTGGTGTACCTGACTCTTACATTAGTATTGGTACTGGTCTATTGAAGGGCTCTTCCCTGATGGGTTTTTTTCCCTCTTTTGCCACCAGTGGTTCCATAGATGATCAATATGGTTTTATCCATTCCTCGTGAACCGACCGATCCTTGGATCCTACCAGCCCCTTCAGAGATTGACAGTTATGAAGAACAAATGCCATTGTCACCAATTGAATTGGCATACCAGGCTATTCAATCTGAATCCAAATCTCCGGCCACTTTTGTCACGACCAACGATACCACCTCCCCTCCATAACTGCTCCTTTTGATCTCCTCAATCAAGTCCTACCTTCAGACAAAGCTATTAGAGAGATCATGTGTTTAGAAGAAAAACCATGAGAGGACTCCCACCATCGTGTTTCGATATTTGATTCGAGCACAATGGCTATTCAAATAATGTCATTTAACGCAGCTGAAATTGTTCCCCCACCTTATATAACTATCCAATCTTTGGAATTGGACGGGAACATGGGCAATCTTTAAAAAAACATTTCTCATCGATATTTCAGTCAAGCCAGACATCAGGGAAAATATACAAATTGGAGCCAAATGCAATCCTAAGGAAATTGCAAGCTTCACCTACCCTTTATGTTTTCCCTTGGTGTTATGAGGAAATGCATGGCATAGAGCCTTTTATTGTCAAGCATGAGATCAAGAAGTATCAAACAATATTTTTATGGTATTTTTCTTGCTCGTTAATCTGAAAAATCCTTGAGTCTCCTTCTTTGGGATCATTAAACTACCATGAAGAATATAGAGCATTCTTTTTAGGGTATTTTTCTTTCTCATTAATATGAAAAACCTCAAGTCTCCTTCTTTGGGCTCGTTAAACTACTACAAAGAATATATGAGCGTGTTCTCTTTTGGGACTTTTTCTCACTCTTTAACTTAAAAATCCCTGAGTTTTTCATCATCAGGCTCATTAAACACTTACGACGATGATCCGAGAAACTCTTTTTCCCTCTTTTGCTATCTCACTAAACTGAAAAAGATCGATTGAGAATTCTCTTTTGGGACTTTTTTCTCACTCATAAAATCGAAAAAACCCTGAGTTCCTTCTTCAGGCTCATTAAAAACTTATGAAGAAGCTCTGAGCAATATTTTTAGGAACTTATCTCTCTCTTTAAATTGAAAAAACCATGATTTTTTGTCATTGGGCTCGTTAAACATCTACGATGATGATAAAGAACTTTCTTTTTTGGGACAATTTCTTGCTCTTAAATTGAAGAGTCCCCGAGTTTTTCCCGTCTGCAGGCTCATTAAATCTACAAAGAAGGAATGACCAATTATTTTACCTCTTTTTCCTTGCTCACTAAACTAAAAAACATACCTTGATTTTTCTTCATTTGACTTGTTAAAATTTGATGAATGTATTGAGTTTGTTGTCGCATGACTCATTAAAGTTTCATGACGAAAATTGAGTTTATTCTGTCTCCTCATACTCGTAACAAAATGAGGAAAATATCCATTGAGTATAGGTTTCTCTTTATCTGGACTCAATATATTAACATATAGAAAAGGAACCGTTACAGGTATACTATTAAACCTTCGTCGCACCCGGTTAAAAACTATGACAAACATACCACCTTGGATTTGTTCTTTACGATCTTTTCAGACTCTCAAAATATGAAAAGACCACCGAGTTGTATCATCTAGTCTCATTAAATTACACAGATGAGGAATAGAGTCGCTCTTTCTAGAATCCTTTTTAGACTCTTAAAACATGAAAATATCCACGAGTTTTCCTGTTCGGACTCATTAAACTAATCAGATATGGCATAAAGTCGCTCATTTTACGATCCTTTTCAGACTCTTAAAGCATGAAAAGATCGACGAGTTTGCCTGTCTGGACTCATTAAACTAATCAGATATGGCATAGAGTCACACTTTTTATGGTCCTTTTTAGACTCTAAAAATATGAAAAGATCGATGAGTTTACCCATCTAAACTCACTAAACTAATCAGATGGGGAGAGTGGACAATACAATTGCGTTATTTTCTGTATTTTGAAAGAGCTTTTTGGCAATAGTCACTCCCTTGAACATGGCACTCCCTCAGATAAACCTTCCTTGTGATGGCCTCTCAATATGAATCTTACCATCCTATGAGTTTAGCCTATATACCCCGATGTTCTTGCATCTCTGTATCCTAACGCTCTTTGGTGTTCATGAGTCTAGTGCTGCATGGTTAAAACCATTGTCGTGCCTTCTATTTTTCAAGGGAAAACCTTTATCTTTTGTTTCCTCCATCAAACCATCAAGCATATCCTACCATCATGCCCTCTGTCACTTTCACCCAATGCTCAAAATATTCCTCAAAAAAAAAATCATTCTTGTCCCATTTCGTGTCAACTGATGTAGGACACCTTACTTCCTACATTTCGACATGTCTCTTCCTATCGAATTCAACACTCTATCTAGGAAAAGGACCTAGAAATAGTTCAGTGCCTTGGTACTTGTAGACATTAGTGGCAGGTCACCTTGTGTTTGGTCAGGGATTTTCATTATTTGTTCCTAGTTAAATGATTCTAAGATTGTGCGTGCCTGTTAACGGTCTCCATTATTGATTGGTAATCAGACAATTTCGTGCATGTCCAACATCAACACCCATATTCACATGGATCGATCTATGTTGTTCGATGAAGCAGAAATCAAGACCTTGGGTAGAGGCTTGCATCACTTAACCTTGTTTCCTCTCCCAAGTTGTGTTATCGTTTTTTGGAGACAGCTTATCAAAATGATCCTATTATGATAGAGGTTCTGCATTGTTCTTATCGGAAGCCAGCATTGCCATATCTCTTTTTTGAGAAAATCACTCTGACATAGCTACTGAGCATGGAAATTCCCAACTCAAGACATGATTTTAGTTGTTTGATATATGTGAGTTGTATCAGGTTTCTCATACCGCTCGAAGCTCTGATCCTCTCTCTATTTTTTCCAAAGAAAAGGAAAGTTGAATATAAAGTATTTCGGCCATTGTCGTAGCCTCTGATCTCACACATTAGGGGGAATTTGTTATATGTTGGCATTTTGGCACAGGAGTGGTGCTATGGTACAGGTGTTGTCCTTGATGGCAACTCTCTTTGGTGACAGATCTCAATTCATGTGCTCAGAATGAAGGAAATCTTGTATACGCAGGTTCACCTTGCCAAACACGCGTATACACGTGGGTTATACGTTCAGAATTCGCGTATGCGTATACACACACTTTTATGCACAGAAAAGCGCGTACATGGTGGGAAATTTATTTTTGGTCCATGGTTGTTAGTCCTTGGAATTTGAACCTATGGTTTTGGACCATGGTATCTCGTCAGAAGTGTTGACCCTAGGTTTTGGGCCCTTGGTATTGGTTTCTTATGGTTTTGGACCGTGGTATTGTGGAAGGCCTAAAACTATAAAAGAGGAAGGAGATCATGTGACAAGGGATCATCTGAATTATGATTGAATATCTGATAATGTATGAGATCTGGAATACTGGTGATTGGGTTATGGTGTAGATCTAGATCTGAATGAAGGAGGAACCTGAGCGCAAGAAGGATAAGGACTATTGATGGATCAAAATGTCAAGGCTTGAACATTGGTATCTCTGTATCATTTTGATTTGTTATATGTGGCGCACTCTTGATCTATAAATCTGGGTTAACTGATGTCTGAATGCTTAAAAGAATAAATTATCATTTATAGATCTGTATGCAGGTTCAGTGAATTGCAGGTGTGTATACACACTTTTTCTGTGAGTGAAAGAAGCGTATACGTAGGTTGGTTGTGGTACAGAGGCGTATACTCATAGGTTGCTGAAGAGTGAAGTAGCGTATATATCTTGATTTATGTTCTAGCTGCTTCTGTGCAATGTTCTGGGTTTAGAATTGGTGTTTGATTACAGTTACTGTGTTCTAGGTACAACGATCAGAGAAGTGTTTATTTGGTTCAGCTTTTGATTGGTGAAAAGGAGTTTGGGTTATGCAAAAATTCCTGATGTTTGATTGATGTTACTTGTGGCTCCAGTCTGAAAATTAATGAAACGAGGTCCCTGAAAGCAAAGAGAATGTTGCAGCCTTTTGCAGGTAGGAGCCTGTGTACTAGTATCTCAAGCTAGTACAAGAACTTAGGGGGTTGGAGCTCCCTTCCAGGAAAGCTGGAGAACGAGAGAGAGTTGTAGCTCTTTGCAAGTTGCAGCCTGCGTACTGGTAAAGACTACACCAGTACAAAACATTGTAAAGAGAAGTTTCTAATTAAAAAGAAGATAGAGACGAATTGCAGCAGGGGGTTTTCACCCACATTGGGTTTCCTCCTTATATCTTATGTTCTTGTGTGTGACTGTCTTCTGCTCTATTTTTGGTACTGTTTATTTACTTCTGATACACTGATTAATAACTGACATCTGAAAGATAAATCAAATTATAAGTTTGCTTTGTATACGCAGGTTTCTTTAACTGTAGTTGCGTATATACGCGGTTTTTATTAACAGAAGTAGCGTATATCATCTGGAATTGAAAAAGGAAATATTTGACTTGATAATACTGATTCACCCCCCCCCCCTCTCAGTATTATTTCCAACAATTGGTATCAGAGCAGGTCCTTCTGAAGAAGCTTGATCGCTTGAAGGAAGATCTTTCATCATGAGCAACTACGAGAGGGAAGCATCTATCAGGCCACCGGTTTTTGATGGGACAAACTTCGTATATTGGAAGGTAAGAGTTATTGCCTATCTTCAATCTTTGGGTACAGAAGTCTGGGATATCATAGATATAGGATATACTTTTCCAGCAGCAACTCCTACAGATCTGGCTGAGAAGAAGAAATATGAAACAAATGCAAAGGCGGTCAATACTCTATTGGGATGTCTATCTCAATCAGAATTCGTGAAAGTTACGCAGTTAAAATCAGCAAAAGAAATATGGGACAAGATTGTCCTAAGCTATGAAGGAGATGATCAGGTAAAATGAGAAAAACTTCAAACCCTTAGGATTCAGTATGAAAATCTCAAGATGTATAATGATGAAAGTGTGGCTAACTATTTTCTTCATGTAGATGATATTATTAATTGTATGAAAAATTTGGGTGAAGAAATAAAAGAGGCTGTTGTGGTTGAAAAAGTTCTAAGATCTTTGTCCCCTAGGTTTGAATCTAAAGTTTCTGCAATAGAAGAAAAAGAGAATCTACAAAGCCTTAAAATGTCACAGCTGCACGAAATTCTAACTGCTTATGAAATGAGGAAAGGAGGACCATCAGATAGGAGAGAAGCTGCCTTCAAGGCTTTAGGCAAAGGCGAGTACTATGAGTCAGGACACATGTCAGAAGAAGAAGAAGAATCATATTTTGTCAGAAATCTTCAACGAGGTACTGGACGGTTCCAAGGTAAGTTACCTTTCAAATGCTTTGCTTATGGAAGAGTCGGTCACTATGCTGCCAAATGTCCTCACAAGGATAAGATTGACAAAGGGAAGGAACCTGTTAGATGGAACAAGAAATAGAATGCAAATAAGAAAAGCTATTAAACTCATGAAGATAGTGATGGACTTTCAAATAGTGACGAAGATGAACGAGGTAATAAGTATAAAATTTTAATGGCTTTTGAAGATGATGACTACATGGATGCTATAGATGTAAAAGGCTTTTGCGAAGAGATGACTAATCTCAAAATTTGCTTAGAAGAGAAAAGTGCAATTATTGATTCTCTACAATGTCAATAGGCTGAAAGGGAAAAACATCTTGAAAAATTGGAATGTGAAATTGTTTGTCTTAGAAAGGAGATTGCGAAAACAAAAGATATTAATCTTAAATTTGTTAAAGGATCTGAAACTCTGGATGAGATTATCAATGTGCAGCGTTCTCCACTAATCAAGACAGGTCTGGGATATAATGGAGAAACATCTCAAGCTTCTACCTCCAAAAGTTATCTTGATGCAGCAAAGAAGAGCGAGCAAAGGCCTAATAGAAATCATCAGGTAAATCAGGGACAGTTTACCTCAAGAACGAATAAAGACTATCAAGAAAATCGGGGACAAGCTACCTTAAGGAAAAACAGAAGCTTCAATCAGCCACACGTAAAAGCTTCCCAATTTGCCTCAAGAATGGATGTCAATAGAAACTACAATCAGTTGGATGATAGATTTGATAATCGCAGGAGTTTCTTCAATGGCCAATGTTTCTCTTGCCATAATTTTGGTCACAAAGCAGCTCAATGTGTTGCCTATAAGACAATCATGACTAGAGAAGCTCAAAAACAAAGGAATATGACTGGAATCACGAAAAGGACTTATAACAACTTTTCGGCCCTTGAAAATGAAGTTGAATGTTCTATTTGTAATAACTTTGGTCATGAAGATTCTGAATGCAGGAGCAGGTTTTGGAAGACAACTCAGAAGGAACATACCTCAAGTGCCAGAACATGGAGAATGAAGGAACCACAACCAGAAAGATGTGGGATAGCCTTCTATGCAGAAGGACAGGAAAATATATGGTATATCGACAGCAGATGTTCGAAGCATATGACAGGGGATAAAGAAAAACTTGAATCGTATACTGCATTAGAAAAGGGAAAGAAGGTGTCTTTTGGACATGATACCCCTGCAGCCATAAAAGGAAAAGGCAGTGCTCAGTTGAAAGAACAGGTCAAAGCTAGAAATGTTTTGTATGTTGATGGCTTGAAGCATAATCTACTAAGTGTTAGTCAGATGTGCGATCAAGGAACCGAAGTAATACTTCGATCAAATGGATGTAGTGTTCATGATCTTGATACAGGAGAAACAATGATCAAAGGCAGAAGAACTCCAAATAATCTATACATATTTGAAGAAGGACAACAACAATGTTATTTAAGCAAGGATGATGAACACTGGTTATGGCACCGGAGGTTGGGGCATCTAAGCTTTTCACAAATAAGGAAAGCATGCAAATACCAGGCAATTCGTGGTCTTCCAGATATCAAAATTCCAGACAACACCATATGCAAATCATGTCAGTTTGGTAAGCAAACCAGAACTAACTTTCCTGAGAAGGAAGGATCAGCTAGCAGGCCTCTTGAGCTAGTCCATACAGATGTATGTGGTCCATTTAGGACAAGGTCACCTCAAGGAGAAGAATACCTTATATTATTCATTGACGACTTCTCCAGGTTTGTTTGGTTAGGACTTATGAAGCACAAAGACGAAGCATTCGAAAAATTCAAACCCTTCAAAGCCTTGGCTGAAAATGAATCAGATTACAAAATTAAGTGCCTTGTGTCTGACAGAGGTGGGGAATTTACCTCAAATGAATTTTTTGATTTCTGTGAAGAACATGGAATAAGAATGGAATTCTCTACAGCTAGGACTCCTCAGCAAAAAGGAGTGGCGGAAAGGATGAACAGAACAGTCCAACAAATGGCTCATGCTATGCTTGATGAGTCTGGAACTCCCGCAACCTTCTGAGGTGAAGCTACATATGCTACGGTTGTTATTCTCAACAAAAAAAATGTCCGAGTGAACAGCACTCAAACTCCTCATGAGCTCTGGTATGGTGAGACTCCTTCGGTAAAGCATTTCAAAATTTTTGGGAGCAAATGCTATATTAAGAATACTAATGAGCAGCTTGGAAAACTTGAACCTAGAGCAGATGAAGGCATTCTCCTTGGTTATTCTCCCTACAGAAAAGCATATAAGTGTTACAATAAAAGACTTGGAAGAATTGTTGACAACATTGATGTAGTGGTTGATGAAAAAGGATGCATCCCTAGGGAAGTGAATCATGAAAATATCAATGAGGATGAAGACTACTCTCCAAATCAGACAGATGATGAAGAAGAACCCCAAGAGGCACCAGAGGAACAGATAAGGATAGAAGAGAAGACTCCATCCAGGTACGTTCAGAAGAATCATCCAGAATCTCAAATTTTGGGGCAGAAAGAAGCAATATACAAACAAGAAGAACAATAGTAGAAGCTTCAAGCTATTTGGCATTGCTCTCTTCCACTGAACCGAAAAATGTAAAAGAAGCATGCAAAGATGAGTGTTGGGTTAAGGCAATGGATGAAGAGCTTGAGAAGATCGAAAAGAATAACACTTGGGAGTTGGTTCCTAGACCAAAAGACAAAAATGTCATAGGAAAAAAATGGATCTTCAAAAATAAGTTGAATGAAAATGGGGAAGTGATTAGAAACAAGACTAGACTTGTTTGTAAAGGGTATGCTCAATAGGAAGGAATAGACTTTGAAGAAACTTTTGCTCCCGTTGCTAGACTTGAGGCCATCAGAATGTTCCTTGCTCTCTCTATCTTCCAGAAGTTCAAAGTATTTCAAATGGATGTAAAATCAGCCTTTCTGAATGGAGACTTAGAAGAAGAAGTGTACATAGAGCAACCATATGGCTTTATCCTTGGGAATGATCCAAATCTTGTATGCAGACTTAAAAACTTAAACAAGCTCCAAGGGCTTGGTACTACCACTTGGACAAATACCTTCATCAACAAGGTTTTTCAAAAGGATCAGCAGATAGCAATCTTTATATAAAAATTGAAAATGAAAAATTGCTAATACTTATTGTGTATGTAGATGATATTAACTTTGGCAGCAACGAAGAAGGTATGAGTCAAAGCTTTGCCTTGGTGATGCAGAAAGAATTCGAAATGTCATTGCTCGGAGAACTGACATACTTTCTTGGATTGCAAATCCAACAAAGTGAAGGCGGTATCTTTTTGTCTCAAACCAAGTACCTCAAGCAGATTCTGAAGAAGTATGGCATGGAAGATTCAAAACCAGTATGTACCCCCATGGTTACAGGATGTAGCCTCAGTGAAAATGATGAATCGGCAGAAGTGCATCAACCAACCTATAGATCCATGATTGGAAGTCTACTTTATTTGACAGGTACCCGACAAGACATCATGCATGCAGTGGGAATAGTTGGAAGATTTCAGGCAAATCCAAAGGAAACTCATCTTGAGGCAGTCAAGAGAATCTTCAAGTACCTACAAGGAACTCAAAACTATGGCTTATGGTACCCTAGAGATACAGATCTCACACTTCATGCTCACATAGATGCAGATTCGAGCGGAAGCGTGGATGACAGGAAGAGCACAAGTGGTGGTGCATTCTTTATGGGTTCCAGATTAGTATCTTGGTTCAGCAAGAAACAGAGTTCGATTGCTTTATCTACAGCTGAAGCGGAATATGTGGTTGCTGCATCTTGTTGCACTCAACTTCTTTGGATGATGCAAACCTTGCAGGATTTTCAAATCACTTGTACTCCACCTGTCTCTATATTATGTGATAATACAAGTGCAATAAGCATTTCAAAGAATCCTGTCATGCATTCAAAGACCAAGCACATACCTATCAAATATCACTTTCTTCAGGAACAAGTGCTTGAGCAAAAAGTCAAGTTGGAGTATGTTCCTTCCAAGGAACAAATTGCTGATATCCTTACCAAACCACTGTCGAGGGAAACTTTTGAATATCTCAGACAGAAGCTGGGAGTAGTTGATGCTTCATCCTGCTGTTGAAGCTTGTCTGTTTCAAAGAAAAGTTGGTGTACGCAAGTTGGATGAGGGTAATCCACGTACATACGCAGATTTATGCAGGTGCAGTCGCGTATATGGAATTCTGAAGAAAATCAGCAAGAATAGACTCTGGTTGAAGAGAGTCTGATATGGGTCTGTCAGAGACCATCAGGCACAGGTTCAGGGGGAGCAGATAATCTTCTAACAATGCATTGTTGGCATTACCTTAGAAGCTCTTGGTTCTAGTACTCAAGCTGTTTTTGTTTCAGGTGGATCAACTGCAGAAAGGAGAATAGAAGAACAACATGGTTGCTGATATATACAGTGATTGTCAGATGTTGCTGATAGTAGTTTGCATAGTCTTGATATTTCGTTTCTATGTCATGTATATCTTTCTTATCAAGGTCATGTAACGGCCTATTTTGGTTTCCCCACTATGCCTGGGATGATTGATGCAATGTGATTGGTTGTCATATGTAAATTTCTGATGTATCCCCACTTGGTTGGGTGGATGATCCCCACTTGGTTTGGTGATGGATGTATGTATTGAGTCTTTTGGTGATAGGAAGGTCTTTCATAATGTATATGTCTTGGTTCTTCTTGAAGAACATCCTTTGCAGATCTTGCCTACAGACAGCGGGAGCATGTTTAGCACAGCAGAGCAGAGATATCTACATGTACTCAGGGGGAGCACAACCCTTTTCCCTTGATGACAAAGGGGGAGAATGACTTTGAGGATCTTGGGGTTGCCATCAAGTCCAAAGGGGGAGATTGTTGGCATTTTGGCACAAGAGTGGTGCTATGGTACAGGTGTTGTCCTTGATGGCAACTCTCTTTGGTGACAGATCTCAGTTCAGGCACTCAGAATGAAGGAAATCTTGTATATGCAGGTTCACCTTGCCAAACACACGTATACACGTGGGTTATACGTTCAGAAGTCGCGTATGCGTATACACGCACTTTTATGCACAGAAAAGTGCGTACATGGTGGGAAACTTATTTTTGGTCCATGGTTGTTAGTCCTTGGAATTTGAACCTATGGTTTTGGACCATGGTATCTCGTAAGAAGTGTTGACCCCAGGTTTTGGGCCCTTGGTATTGGTTTATTATGGTTTTGGACCGTGGTATTGTGGAAGGCCTAAAACTATAAAAGAGGAAGGAGATCATGTGACAAGGGATCATCTGAATTATGATTGAATATCTGATAATGTATGAGATCTGGAATACTAGTGATTGGGTTATGGTGTAGATCTAGATCTGAATGAAGGAGGAACCTGTGCGCAAGAAGGATAAGGACTATTGATGGATAAAAATCTCAAGGCTTGAACATTGGTATCTCTGTATGATTTTGATCTGTTATATGTGGCGCACTCTTGATCTATAAATATGGGTTAACTGATGTCTGAATGCTTAAAAGAATAAATTATCCTTTATAGATCTGTATGCAGGTTCAGTGAATTGCAGGTGCATATACACGCTTTTTCTGTGAGTGAAAGAAGTGTATACGCAGGTTGGTTGTGGTACAGAGGCGTATACTTGCAGGTTGATGAACAGTGAAGTAGCGTATATATCTTGATTTATGTTCTAGCTACTTCTGTGCAGTGTTCTGGGTTCAGAATTGGTGTTTGATTACAGTTATTGTGTTCTGGGTACAGCGATCAGAGAAGTGTTTATTTGGTTCAGCTTTTGATTGGTGAAAAGGAGTTTGGGTTATGCAGAAATTCCTAATGTTTGATTGATGTTACTTGTGGATCCAGTCTGAAAATTAATGAAACGAGATCCCTGAAAGCAAAGAGAAGGTTGCAGCCTTCTGCAGGTATGAGCCTGTGTACTAGTATCTCAAGCTAGTACAAGAACTTAGGGGGTTGGAGCTCCCTTCCAGGAAAGCTGGAGAACGAGAGAGAGTTGTAGCTCTCTGCAGGTTGCAGCCTGCGTACTAGTAAAGACTTCACCATTACAAAACATTGTAAAGAGAAGTTTCTAATTAAAAAGAAGATAGAGACGAATTGCAGCAGGGGGTTTTCACCCACATTGGATTTCCTCCTTATATATTGTGTTCTTGTGTGTGAATGTCTTCTGCTCTATTTCTGGTACTGTTTATTTTCTTTTGATACACAGATTAATAACTGACATCTGAAAGATAAATCAAATTATAAGTCTGCTTTGTATACGTGGGTTTCTTTATTTGTAGTTGCGTATATACGTGGTTTTTATTAACAGAAGTAGCGTATATCATCTGGAATTGAAAAAGGAAATATTTGATTTGATAATACTGATTCACCCCCCCTCCTCTCAGTATTATTTCCAACATTATATAGGAAAATGACCTCCTCATCAGCTCAGAGGATAAATACATGATGACTAAAGAACTAACCATGTTCACATGCCTAGTTGTTAAGCTAACGTTGCCTAAACACTAGCAACCTGCTTTATAAAGCTTCCTAACAAGGCTAAGGGTGTGTTAGTGCCCAAAGTAACTCTTTCTGTTACCTTGGGAAGAGCATTAGTGAAACCTAATGAGTTTCTATGGGTCAAGGGAATGAGTTGACTAAGAAAATATCCGTAGATTCTCTCCTATGTCATCTCATAAAAGCAGGGAAACATCAGAACTCGACCTATTTGGGGGAGTTACTAATTCCTAATGGAGTATGCAAACGGGAAAGAGCACTAAGGCATGGAAACATCACTCCTTTTGCCTAATGGAACTCATGAAGGACTTGGAAACCCTAACCTGACATGTTGTATATGCAAGGCTTGAGCCATCGTGAAAGAGGTCGAACCATTTGAAAGGATTGCATATTTGACTATCAAGCAGAGTCTCAGACTAAGGCATCAGAAGAGGTTAAGAAGGGAGATAGAGAGAGGAGCTGGAGGGGTAATGGAAGGCTAATGAAACTAATGGTTGTAATCACTCTTTCTACATCAATATAGAACTGTAATTGTGTTGTCCACTCCAAGATGTTGATAGTATGACTTGTTTGTATGTTTATTCAAAATCATTACCATGAGTAGCTTATTTAGGTGCAACTAGATATCTTTATATGTTCACGGATTGTTTATCAAGGTTTTATGTTGTGATATTATGTGTGTCTTTGCTATGTGCAGGTTTTGATCTGGAGCCAGCTCAGGGGTCTTCCGCCTAGCTGGATTGCGCTCTCCAGCAACCCCACAGTAAGACTCGAGGTAATAATTCCCTCTTGCTTTGATATTCATTTGTTAAACATAGATATGCATGTATATTTGTGACAACTGTAGCTAATCTGTTATGCTATTAACCTGCAAAATAATACCCAGATACAGAATATGTGAAGAAAACATACCCAGAACACAGAATATGCGAAGAAATGATACCCAGAACATAGAATAGCAATGATTTTATTATTCAAAGAGCAATGTTCACATGCCTCTTCGAGGGGGCAACCTCCAATAGAGCAGAGCTCGATTACAAAATAAGACACGATGCTCCTCACAGGGAGTCTCTATCCTTTGTATATGACTCATACATGCAATACCACGGGTCAATACCGTGAGTTTTATTAATACCATCTATCTAATACTACGGCTACGGCCCATTTGCAACTAACTGTGGTCCCGTCATTAATTTCGGGTTAACCACTTACAAAATATATGGGCTTTATTGACTCTTTGACTATGACGTGATCCCAAGACATAAATAAGGGGGTTAGGGTGGGACCCTAAAATGCCCTCCCCCTTAAGACTAGCCTTGTCCTCAAGGCTGAAGTTGCGGAAACTGCTGAAGAATAGTAGCTAGTTCCCAAGTTGCATCTTCTAGAGAGGTGTCTTTCCATTTGACGAGGACTTCCTTAATCATGCGGCCGCGCAGGTGCTTGTCTCTTGTGGCGAGGACCTATTCGGGTTGAAGCCAGATTGACCCTTCATCGTCCAGTTCAGGTAGACTAGTTTGAAATCGGCAATTGTTCCCAATTACTTTTTTGAGGCATGATACATGGAAAACTGGATGGATTTTTGTAGTAGGTGGCAAAGCCAACTTGTAAGCCACTTCTCCAATGCACTGAAGTACTTGGTAGGGTCCGTAGAATTTTGGAGATAGCTTCTGACACCCCTTGTCTTTGAGTGATGTTTGGTTATATGGTTGTAGCTTCAAAAAGACTTGGTCCCCTTCTTGAAACTGGCGCTCTGAGCGATGCTGGTCAACCTGTTGCTTCATGCGGTTCTGAGCTTGATGAAGATTCTCTCTAAGATGGGCAAGCATGGTGGCGCGATGTTGTAGGAGTTGATCCACTGCTTGTACTTTGGAGCTGATCCGGATTTAAACAGGAACGCAATAGATTACAGAGATAACCATAAATACAGAGATGCGATAACCATAAATACAGAGATGCAGCGGAAATACTTCATTTCATTAATGGAAAATACCGAAATATGCTTACAACCAGAAATGGAAATAAACCAGCTAGGGCGATGGTAGCTTATCTCTGAGAAGAGATGTGCGGCTACATGCCTCTGAACTGTTCCGAACTGTATTACAATGAGGCTCGAAGGCCTATTTATTGTTGAGAAACAATGGAAAACCCTTCACATCCCGAAACCTAACCCTAGAAGATGAAACGCCAAATTGTGGGCCCCGTTTGGGTAAATTGGTACATCAATTTCCCGGGGTCGTAACTTTGGCATACGATCTCCGTTTGACGCGCACGATAGCTCGTTAGAAAGATCTATCCGAGTACTACCACTTTGGGAGGCAACATTGGTCTACGACCCATGTTGCCCCAGAATCCCAAAAAAACGTCGTTTAGGGCCTCAAAACGGCTCCGGAAGTTCAGGACCCGAAAAACTGCTAAAAATAGTAAACTGTGCTACAATTAAGGAAACTGAAAAGACTGAAAGAGACAGTTGTGAGGGTCCAAATGGGTTGGTGGTTGGCCACCAACATCCACCTGGATCATTCCTCCCCCCTTAGGAAGCAATGGTCCCCATTGCGTTGAGTTCCTCCATCTGCTGAACTTGTACTGCAATCTCTGATGTGTCCAGTGATGGTGGGAAGCATGGTCGACGACGGTCCACATTGAACACTCGGTGCAAGCCAAGGAATGGAGGAACGTTGTGCTTCGAAGCATTGTTGCCCGTAGCCTTGGTATTGGTGTACGGATCATGTCGGAGTTGCCTGAGTTTCTGATGGGTTCTGGTAAGGCGTTCTCTCTGCAGATGTAACCAAACTTTGTCGCCCACATGAAACTTGTGTGGTACCCCTGTGGGTGAGGAGAAGTTGTTCCTGTGTTCTGTCATGACCATATCCCTTTGTTGCTGCTGCTGCGTGTAGGAACCCTTTGCAGGGGTCACGGATGTAGCAACGATCTTCCCCTTATTTTTGGAGTGAACCAGACAAATGGATTTTCTGGTCTGTGATATGAGCTTGCTGCCTTTCTTGGTAGTGATCAAGGATGTGGCGGTAGGTGGGGCTACCTCCGGTATCCTGTATAATGAATTATTCAAAGAAATAATGACAGCACGAGGCCTTGACTCATACACAGCATGTCGCCTCCACAAGTATGGTTGGCCTAATAATACATCGCAAACATCCAGAGGTGTAACATCACACAATACCTCGTCTGTGAAGGGTTTGATGCTGTAGGGAAGGCGGCACTGCTGGCGAACTTTCAGATCTCGTCCTTCGTGAAGCCACCCGATACTGTATGGCTGTGGGTGAGGTGTAGTCGGTAGGCCCAACCGCTTCACGACCTCTGCTGAAACCAAGTTCTTTTGGCTACCACTGTCGACAATGAATCGCAGCGGTGAACCCTTCACCCACATCTGTGAGTGGAAAAGACGCTCCCCCTCCTCTGGATCTTCGGGCTCATTTTTCTTGATCTTGGCAGTGGCAACAGTGGCGCTGGGATCCGCATCAATGATCTGCTTCCCTTTTCCATTCCCCTTGTCGGGTTCTGGCTCAGGGTCAGAACATGCATCTGATTCGGAAGCCTTCAATTCGGCCACCAGCGATTGCTTGGTCCGACACTCACTTGTGTTATGAGTGGGACTCTTGTGGAACTCACACCACTTTCCTGTGTCCTTCTTCGGCTTCGCGGTGTTGTTCTTTTCTTGCGGCTTCGATGGGTTGTCTTGGGTCACCCCGCCTTGGCTTTGTCCTTTGGGCTTCGGATTTGCAGCTCCAAAGTCTCGCTTCTTCTGTTTGAACTTTTGCTCGATTTTGACAGCGTATCGGTATGCTGTGCCGAGTGAGGAGATGTTCAAGAAGACCATCTCTTCCTGGATGTATCTGTGTAGGCACCCGCGGTATTTGAGTACCAGATGCAACTCAGAATCTTTGATACCCAACTGTGTGCGAAGGGTATGAAAAATGTTTGTGAACTCCGGCACATCTTGGTCTCGTCCCTGCCGCAATGTGGTCCATTTGATGTATTTGTCCTCATAGCTTCCGACAGGGTAATACTGCTCCTTGATGGCATCCCGGAAGTCATTCCAAGTGGGTGCGGCTGAAAATAGTGAGCCTGTACTTTCATCCTTCTGCTCGCAGTAGGTTTCCCACCAGTCCTTGACGTGGGGTGCTGCTTTGAGAAGAGCGAAAACAATCTTTTCCCGACTTGAAAATTCATGAACAGAAAAATACCCATCTAGCAGATTTAACCATTTATCTACGGCATCTGCGTCTATTTGACCCTCGAAGATGGGGATTTCAAAATTAACTTGTACCTTAAACGGCGTGGCGTTTCCAGAGTTGCTGTTGGAAGCCGATGCGTCGCCCCTAGGTAGCCGCTGAAGGATCTGCGCAAAGCTATCCATCATCGCGTTCCTTTGCCGCTCAAGCGCTTCTTCGAGCAAGATTTTGATAGGATCTCCTGCCCCCTCGTCTTTCTTTTCATCCGCCATGGGAGGCCGTCGGGATTTTCGAGGCTGGTCTTGCAAAGGTTCGACCAGTTCAAGCCCTAACTCCTTATATCCCGACCTTGTTGGGGACATGCAAAGAAAAACAGAGAAAAAGCAGACCGCTCCGATACCACTGATCCGGATTTAAACAGGAACGCAATAGATTACAGAGATAACCATAAATACAGAGATGCGATAACCATAAATACAGAGATGCAGCGGAAATACTTCATTTCATTAATGGAAAATACCGAAATATGCTTACAACCAGAAATGGAAATAAACCAGCTAGGGCGATGGTAGCTTATCTCTGAGAAGAGATGTGCGGCTACATGCCTCTGAACTGTTCCGAACTGTATTACAATGAGGCTCGAAGGCCTATTTATTGTTGAGAAACAATGGAAAACCCTTCACATCCCGAAACCTAACCCTAGAAGATGAAACGCCAAATTGTGGGCCCCGTTTGGGTAAATTGGTACATCAATTTCCCGGGGTCGTAACTTTGGCATACGATCTCCGTTTGACGCGCACGATAGCTCGTTAGAAAGATCTATCCGAGTACTACCACTTTGGGAGGCAACATTGGTCTACGACCCATGTTGCCCCAGAATCCCAAAAAAACGTCGTTTAGGGCCTCAAAACGGCTCCGGAAGTTCAGGACCCGAAAAACTGCTAAAAATAGTAAACTGTGCTACAATTAAGGAAACTGAAAAGACTGAAAGAGACAGTTGTGAGGGTCCAAATGGGTTGGTGGTTGGCCACCAACATCCACCTGGATCAGGAGCATCCCTGGAGATAAGAAATAGGGGAAGGCGGAAGTTGACCATATACTGCTTCATAAGGAGTTATTTTAGTAGAGGCATGATAGTTGGTGTTATACCACCATTCTGCCAGAGGTAACCACTGTACCCAAAGGTGTTTCTTTTCTGAAGTGAAACACCTTAGGTAGGTTTCTAGACATTTGTTGACTGCTTCAGTTTGACCATCCGTTTGCAGATGATAGGAAGTGTTGAGTTTTAGTTGAGTGCCCTGTAGCCTGAAGAGTTCTTGCCAAAAATTACTGGTGAAGATCGGGTCGCGATCAGACACAATAGAAGTGGGCATGCCATGTAGTTTGAATATCTGATCCAGGAAAGTTTGCGCAACCAAAGTTGGTGTAAACGGGTGGGGTAGGGCACAAAAATGAGCATACTTTGACAAGCGGTCCACCACCACCATGATGACTGACTTGTTCCTTGATTTTGGAAGACCTGTAGTGAAATCCATGGAAACCTCTGTCCAAATTGATGTCAGAATGGGCAATGGTTGTAATGTGCTTGGTGTGTTGACGGTTTCTCCTTTGTGGCGTTGACAGACATCACTTTCTGTGACAAAAGTAAGGATGTCCTTTTTCATGCCGGTCCAAAAAAATGATCTTCTGGTGCGAGCATAAGTTTTCTGAAAGCCCGAATGTCCTGCAATCAGGGATGAGTGCAATTCGGCCAATATGCGACTTTTGAGGGTTGATGTTGGTGATATTACTACTCTGTCCCGGTAGCGAAGAATATCATCCTGCCAGGAGTAGCCCTTGATGGAATTTGGATCAACCTGCAATTGAGAAATGAGTTGGGATAGCCCTGGGTGTAAAAACCATTCTCTGCGAGCTTCTTCAATCCATTCTGGAATGGGGAGGGAAATTGCTAGCAGAGTACTTTCTTCCTCAAATTGGCGAGATAATGCATCTGCGACCCTATTGTCTTTCCCTTTCTTGTAAATGATCTCATAATCATATCCCAGCATTTTAGCTAGCCATTTATTTTGTTGTGGGGAAGATAGGCGTTGCTCCAGAAAATATTTAAGACTGTGATGATCTGTGCGGATTTGGAAACGTCGCCCCAATAAGTAAGGGCGCCAGGTGTCAACTGCATGTAAGATGGCCATCATTTCTTTTTCATAGGTATATTGGCCCAGGTTCTTCCCACTTAGTTGTTGGCTTGTGAAAGCCAAGGGTCGCCCTTCCTGTATTAAGACTGCCCCAATACCTGTCCCTGAAGCATCACATTCAATGACAAAAGATTTGTTGAAGTCCGGTAGTGCTAAGACTGGAGTGGAACACATGGCATGTTTGAGTGCTGTAAATGCCTGTTGGGCTTCCTCATTCCAGAAGAAGGAATTTTTCTTTAGGAGTTGAGTGAGGGGCTTCGCTATGCGGCCATAGTTGTGGACAAATTTGCGATAATAGCCAGTGAGTCCCAAAAATCCTCTCAAGCTCTTCAAGGTCTTAGGTTGAGGCCATTCTTGCATTGCCTGGATCTTTTTGGGGTCCACCTTGACACCTTCCCGCCCCACAATGTGGCCCAAATACTCAACTTCTTCCATGCCAAATGAACACTTGGACAATTTGACAAATAATTGATGTTGGTGGAGCAGTTGCAAGAGTAGATCTACATGGTGAAGATGTGCAGCCCAAGTGCCACTATAGATGAGGATGTCATCGAAGAAGACCAGGACAAATTTCCTGAGATATGGTTTAAGAAGGTGATTCATAAGGCTCTGAAAAGTAGAAGGGGCATTACAAAGACCAAAGGGCATGACCAGGAACTCATAATGGCCTTCATGAGTTCGGAACGCCGTCTTGGGAATGTCAACTTCCTTCATGCGAATTTGGTGGTAGCCTGAGCGAAGATCTAACTTAGTGAAGAATTGAGCCCCATTGAGTTCGTCTAGCAAATCGTCAACCACCGGGATGGGAAATTTATCTTTGACTGTCAACTTATTGAGGGCCCTGAAGTCTAGACACATCTGCCACTCTTCGTCTTTCTTGAGCACCATGACCACTGGGGATGAATAAGGACTAATGTTGGGATGAATGACACCTACTTCCAGAAGTTCCTTGATTATCTTTTCTATTTCATTCTTTTGGGTGAATGGATATCTGTATGGCCGCACATTTGGGGGTTGGGCCCCTGGAACCAATGTGATGCTATGATCATGTTCCCCTCGTGATGGCGGAAGCTCCTTAGGCTTGTCAAAGACCTGCCTATGTTTATTTAAAATTTGTTGCATCTCAGGATGAATTTGCAGGGACTGGGTTTCAACGACCTGGATGGCATTAAATTGAGCTACCACTCCATGATTGCCCTTTTTTAACAATTTTTCCATCCTATGCGAGCTGATGATCGAGGGGGGTCCTGCCTGGAGTCTGCGGAGGGTATGTGTGTAGTTGTTTTTCTTAAAACTCATATATAACTCCTAGAAATCCATTGTGATTGGCCCAAGAGTGCGGAGCCATTCAGCGCCTAGGACAATGTCGCATCCCCCCATATGGATGGCAAACATGTGTTTTTCAACTGATAATCCCCCATTTGAAGTTTGACATTTTCACAGCGGCCTTCACATTTCATTGTGCCCCCATCCGCGATTTGGACTTGGAAGTTAGAAACTGCGTGTACAAAATAATGCACTCCGTCGGTGAATTTTTGATGGATGAAATTATGGGTACTTCCACTATCAATCAAGACTACTACTGGGCGATGTTTAATAAACCCCGGATTTTGAGAGTTTGAGGTGAAGAAATTCCGGCCAATGCATTTAGCGAAATAACTGGTTCATCAGATTCAATCTCCTTTTGGTTGTCTTCTTCTCTCGCCTCAGGTTCCTCGAGTGGGGGATCTTCCTCTGTTGAGCTGTAGTCAGTGGCGTCTATTTGAAAAAACTTGGGCTCCTTGTATTTATGACCAGGGGAATATTTTTCATCACAGTAGTAACATAGTCCTTGCTTCCTTCTTTCGACCATTTCCGCAGGTGACACCTTTTGGATCTTAAGTGTCTGAGTCGTATTGTGAGCTTGTGAGGGACGACCTTTAGTGGGGAAACTGGGGCGGCTATATTGGGCTGCTAATGCACGTTCCACCTTACGAGCTACCTGGCAAGCTTCCGTCCACATGGGAGGGTGGTGGAGTAGGACTTGAGCTTTGATGGCTTCTTTAAGACCGCTGATAAAACATTCCGTGTAGAACTCATCTGTGAGACTCTTAGTGCAGAAGGCTAAGGCTTCAAAAGCGGTAATATATTCATCCACTGTACCCATCTGTCTAAGCTTAGTGAGACGCCCCAAAAAAGAGTCTTCCTGTTCAAAGCGAGCTCGAAGAGCTTTGGTAAATTGGGCCCAAGATTGAAAAGGTGCATTGCAACGCTGATGCCATTCCGCCCATTGCCATCGTTCATTGTCCAAGTACATGGTCCCTACCGTAAGCTTAGTCCAATCATCTAGGATATGATTCAGTCTGAAATACTGCTCCATTTGTGCTAGCCATGCGGACGGGTGAGAACCGTCAAATTTATGCATATCCAACTTGGGAGGTCGCTGACTGGGTGGTGGATTGGTGTGCCAGACGCGAGGAGAGTGGCTAGACTCACCCTCATGGTGTTCATGGCCCTCATACGCTTCCTCGTGGGCTGGCTCCTTGCCCTTATCGAGTACGTGCTGTACCTGGTTAGATAGGCCTTCAATCATACTTTGGAGGGATTTCAGATTTGCTTCAATTTTGTCTATCCTTTCATTGGCCATCGCTTGAGCTCTAGTTTCTACCATACACCAACTGGATGAAAAATTGGGACCGCCAAAAAATTTGTACTAATAAATTGAATGGTATCACCTTGCTCCTCTCGTCGTCCTGATGCTGATGGGCTAGATCACCAATAAGCGCCTCGGGAGATCTCAGACTCTTTTTTTTTTTTTTGGAAAACTCCTAACGGAGTTTTACTCCTTCTTGATCAATACTGCAGTCGCCAAATCCTCAAAATGTCAATGCCACCAAAAGTCCTACGAAAAGTATATCCAAGTACAGGAACCCTTCACAACTACTCCGATTTGGTGGATCTGAGAGATCTGATTGGTGGAACAACTGTTGCTGCTGATCTGAGGGAGCTGTGGGACTCATGTCTGTTGTTGCTGCACTTGCTGATCTGGAATAGATGATGTGTGATCCCCCGATAGAAAGGGAACTATGGTCTTGAGGAGTGTCAGGTGCTACAGATCGCAATATACATAAGGGTCTTACAGTAGTACTCGGCCCAATGTTTCAGGGCTCTAACTAAGGAGGATCGACCATACCCTTAGCCGTACAACCCGACTACCCTATCGTATGGGCGAGTAATCTCTCTGAGTGCTGTTCTCGGTGTACTGTAGCCACAGGACAGCCGAAGGTTTATCTATGGCGAGGTTTCAAGGGAGCCTAGGGGGCTTCCTATATACCCAAAGGGTACGTGGAAGACAGTCTGTGCGCGGTTCTGTCTAATGAGCTACTACTCGAAGGGGTACCCACAGGGGTTACAAGGGAGTCCAACAGACGTGACCACCTCTTGTATTTCCTGCGTGCATGCCTCCCCAAATCCGCAGGTTTATGCGCTCAACGACAGATCCCGTGGTTTAAAGACGCCGGAACACGTCTCTAGCCAATTTTTTTTTTTCTAAAAATTGGAGATCCCACCGAGCCCTGGAAAGTGCTCTGATACCACATGTTATGCTCTTAACCTACAAAATAATACCCAGATACAGAATATGCGAAGAAAAGATACCTAGAAAACAGAATATGCGAAGAAATTATACCCAGAACACAGAATAGCAATGATTTTATTATTCAAAGAGAAATGTTCACATGCCTCTTCGAGGGGGCAACCTCCAATAGAGCAGAGCTCGATTACAAAATAAGACACAATGCTCCTCGCAGGGAGTCTCTATCCTTTATATATGACTCATACATGCAATACCACGGGTCAATACCGTGAGTTTTATTAATACCATCTATCTAATACTACGGCTACGGCCCATTTGCAACTAACTGTGGTCCCGTCATTAATTTGGGGTTAACCACTTACAAAATATATGGGCTTTATTGACTCTTTGACTATGACGTGATCCCAAGACATAAATAAGGGGGTTAGGGTGGGACCCTAACATAATCTCATTGTCTTCCAAGGATCTTGGGAAGATCCTTGAGGGTTTCTACATCACCAAGCACTCGTGCATTAATCCCTATAGCAACATCTAGTCCAAAACTAGCTTCTAACAGCCTTAAAAGGCACTCGAGAAATACGTTCAATAAATTTCTATAAAGATCTCTCCCAAACTTCCTTTTAAGTTTAAGAAAAACTGCTTCAATATGGTGTGAAGGTGTGCTCTTTAGTTATGCAGAAAATTGTTCCCAGGTCAGACTAATCACAAGTGGCTCCCACAGCTTGTTGCACTAGTAATAGTCTTCTGCAATTGAAGATCGAGCTTATTTAAGAGATTTTTCTCATAGTCTGAGAACTTAACAAACTTGTAGATCGTATTCTTCACAAAATATTGTCCAATCACTTCTCCACGGTGTAATTGTTCTAAGATATGCACTAGTCTATAGACCATAGGTCCAAAATATCATAGACAGAACTAGAATTCAATTTTACGTGAGGTCTGTGTCTTGTCACAGGTGGTTGTCCAAGAGTTTACCGCATTCACAAGTCTCTACTATAGTGATCTTCCAAAAAAACAAAGTTTGGTCCACAATTTTATGATCCAAGCTATATATTTTTAGCTTTGAATGTCAACTCAACAAAAATATCAGCCCAAATAGTAGATTATTATGTCTTCTCGGCCTTTTGTACAATTATGTGCTCCTTCTCTAAAATGGTCATTGAAATTGTTGAGGAGAAATGTAGTCCGAACTTTATATATAGTGTTTTTTGCAAACCAAAGTGAAGAGACATGTCACGGTATGGAGGCTGACTTGAAAGACAAGGTGTAGGTTGGCTCACTATCAAAAATATATTTTTTAACTTGAAAATTCAATATCTCAAAAATTATTTGGAATTTCAAGGAAAGTAAGGGCTCATTAGAAAGAGGAAAAAATCCTCTTTAAGATGGTATAGATTCCATATTGAAAGATTTCCTCTAAGTTGCCCAATTTTATTTTTCTTTGAAACTGTCCTCAAATTGTGTGCATAAAATTTTTGGGATAGTATAACTTCTCCATTGTTTGGATTCTTCCTCATCATAGAATCATATAGGAGTGCAGTATCCATGTCATCATGTATCCGACAATATCATTATATACTAGTGCACTGATATGTTATAGTGCAACATCATTAGGAAAGTTCCAAAGTAGTCTTCCAACCATGTCATCAAGACCATTATCAAGTGTGGTCATTCAAGAGTATGACATCATCACGTGTATGACCTCATCAAGTATAGTCCTCCACATGAAAGACTTGTATATTGGAACTTAAGGTCTAGATCATCAATTAAGGCACATGATTGAAACTTGGTAACATCATAGTTAGTTCAAGGACTTCATTAGTGGCTTGACATATTAATAGGTTGGCATCTTCATTGATGGCATATTTATCAAGCAAGAGTTTGTTGAACATGTACCTCATCATCATCTGGAAACAGGAATCTCAAGAATACTTTCCATCTCGGCCAATGTCATATTGAAATCAATGACAACCTTGATTAACATATGCTAACCAACGTCTGCACTAAGAGGCTTAGAAACAAGGGTGTGCAAAAGGGTTAACAATATAGGAATGGCTAGAATTGACTCAAATGTGGGAAAATACGCTAATAGCACAAACTAACTAAAATGAACCATTAGAAATCCTTAAATTAATATACTTAAATATCTATATACATACAATTATTTATAATTTTGAATGTCAAACACATCTTTCATTATAATTGGAAAATTTTTATATAAGAACATCACTAGAATTGAGTTTTTTAGTTATCTTGAAATTCTAGATCCATTATTTAGTTTCAAATTTAATGAAATATGTTAATATATATAATATTAATATTGAAGTTATTTAATATAATAAGATAATTTAAATAATAATAAATATTATTAAAGTGGTTGATATCATATATCATGCTTAATAAAAAAATAAGTTAAATACTTTTACATTATTTAAATTTAAATGATGTATCCCATGGAACATAGAGTAGATGGTGACAAGTTGTTATGTTAATGCACTTTGTGGTATAAAGGTCAATGATTCAAAACTCTGTTGGAAAAAATCTAGTCATGCTAAGTGCTTGTGTGGCCAAGTATGGGTGCAATCCCTAGCTGATTTTGATGGCTTAGTGATGGGCCTCCAAATTTGACATAAATTAAGGCCCATATGACCATACTTTAGCACATTAAACCTCTCTTATTGTAATAGATGACATATTTTTAGCTGTAATATGTTCATTAGGAAGGTTTAGAGATAATTTCATATTTGTGCCTAATATTATTTATTTTTGTAGGATATTTTGAGAATATTGGTAAAATTATGAAGATTTGGAGGAGGAGATAATATAGGAACTTGCTCCATGCTATATGAGGATCAATATTGGATAATAAATGAAAAATATATTATGAAATTATTTCATAAATTCTAGAGCTCTAGTGATTGACAAAATCTAGGAATGTGTTCCTTGTCATTTAATGAAAATTCCTAGTGTTGGGAACTAGATACACTTTTTGAGGGATTTTGGAGGGAAAAGTTGCCTCCTTTAAAAAATAATGCTTCCTCGTCACTTTGTATAAGTACCAATTCAAATTTTTCTCTAGATACATGCATTCTTAGTCTTCTTGCGGAGAAAACTTGTTATTTATCAGCTCCACTTTCATTTCTAGCACGAATGTACTTGGATTGATTCAAATAATGAAGTTTGGTGCCATTTGTAGCTTCTAAAGCTTTGCTTCCTTCATAAGCCTCTGCGTTTCCTTGGTTTTTGACATCCAATGAGCCTCAAAACTCTCTTGTACAATTTCTTTATTTCCTTTGAATGTCTTTTTCACTTGCATCTCTTATTTGCACATTTATTGTTCATGTTTCTTTTGTTGTAGGTCATATTGGTTAAATGATAGAAGTGAGATATTTTCCTGGTTATTGATAGAGTCTCAAGCATGATTCATCCTTAGAACAACTTTGAAAGGCCATATTCATCATTCAGCTACTTGGATCGGTTTACTAGTTCACAAATCTAGAATTTTTGGAAGTCCCTTGTAGAAAACTAGTAGTAATTTTATGCTATTTTTTAGAACGTGTTAACGAACTTAATTTGAGTTGATTCCACTTGTATTAGGTCATAAAAAAATTCAAGTTAATAGAATAAATTACCACGTAGAATTTTCACTTGATTAGGTTATGCATTTGATAGGTTAACTAGCTCACTAGTTCTTGACTTGTTGGTTTTTAGAGTAGTAATTTTATGCTATTTTTTAGAATGTGTTAGCAGGTTATTTTGAGGTCATTGTTATGAAACCAGCTCACAAAAATATAGAAAAGATAGATGAACGCCTTAGAATTCAGCCTCTATGAGGGGGTAACCTCCTTTACATTACACAAATGAACAATTCTCGGATGATACAAATGACAAGACCTCCTTTCTATATGTAGGAGTCTAAGGGGTCATAATATAATCAGAACCGACATAACAATAATAATGTAAGGGAACAATAATAACAATAGTTGGCTTCTATGGGGCACAATAGTAACAATTTGGGGACTACATGGGTACAACAATATAATAAGGGGGTTGTACTAATAACAATAAGGGGTTACACTAGTAGTATAGGGGCCTAACAGTCATTCCAATTGGAACAGAGTCCTAGGAAATCCTAATTAATAACAAAAATATTCCCATGTAATTTTAATTTCATTTACTTTGGCATTCGACAATTTATCTCACTCTTGTAGCAAAAAAAGGCCTCCTATAGCACCTCCTGTAGCACTCTTGTAGCACATGTAAACTTGACTAGATTTGCTCCAAATGCTTAGTTTTTACTTCTTAGGCTTGAATAATAACCCCTAGGCTATAAACCATGATTGAGTAAGACCAAAAACCTCTTAAGCCTTGTCTATCCTCCATTGCAGTTCACATCTACAGTTATGGTTAGTGGATAGAGTCATGACTTGAAGAGCATAATGTTGATTACTTTATGAAGCACCTTATGAAATTTGTTGAAAACATATCTCTTGAATTCGGTGATTGAAGGATGTTTTCATTTTATACATATTAAACTATGTTTTCCATTCCTAACATTTATATTTCTATTGCATAGACTAGGCTTCCTTTTGATGTACGATTTACACTCTCCAAATACGATAATGTTTACATTTCTACAAGTAATATTATCATTTACATTCATCAAAAGTAGAATAGTATTTCCTTTCAGAAAAAATAACGAGGATTTCCTCTCTACAAAAGTAATTAGGTTTCATTCCTACAAACAAAGTAACATTTCCATTTATGCTATTAGTTTAGGCTTGGTGTTGGGTGTGGAGCTTGATTATCTTCTGTATTCAAAGGTCTCAGCCAGATGTATACCCAGGAAGACTATACACCCCTCCATTCGGGGGGGACTTGTCCCCCCCGTGGGGGTTCGGGGGGGCCGATCCCCCCCTGCTGGGGGGTCCAGGGGCCAGCAGCCCCCGAAGCTAAAAATAGATGTAAAATTGCCTTGTAAAAGTCTAGTAATTTCTAGTCAATCTAGGTCGTTCATTAGGCGAATGATCTGATGGTAGAAGTTATGTTTAATTTAGGGTTTTTTTCCCTAGAATGCAACCCCTCACTATATATGAGGGAATTGTATTGCATCTATGTAGATCTGTATTCTGAGTGAGGAAGAGAGAGGAGATTGACAACAAAGAGGGTGTTACAGTGGATCTACTGTAGGTTGTATCTCTTCACTTTTCTGGACAATATAGAAAGAAGGATTAGCTATTTCTCCGTGGACGTAGCCCAAACTGGGTGAACTACGTATATTTGTGTCTCTCTTTTTTTATGTGTTTTATGTGTTTATATTTCTAAAATATTTTATGTGTTCCATTGCTCCGTAATATATAATTTTCTAACAACTGGTATCGAAGCCGAAGGTCTATTTGGCGGATAAACTCGCAGGAGAGAAGGGTTCCTGGTTTGAGCGGGATCAATGGTGGAAGATGGTAGGTTTAGGGTAAAAAAGTTCAACGGCCAAAACTACAAGCTGTGGAAGATGCAGTTGGAAGATTATCTGTATCAGAGAGATCTATACCTACCATTGAGAGGAAATACAAAGAAGCCGACGAGTATGACAGACACAGAATGGGATGTTCTCAACTGAAAGGCACTTGGAACAATGCGGCTATGCCTAGCGGCGTCGATAGCATTTAATATTTCAAAGGAAATGACAACAAAGGGTTTAATGTCGGCACTGGCCAAACTATATGAAAAACCCTAGGCCTCAAATAAGGTATTTCTTAAGAAGTGTTAATTTAATATGAAGATGTCAGAAGGCAGATCTGTTGCGGACCATTTAAATGATTTTAATACAGTTACAAGTCAGTTAATTTATGTAGGGGTAAATTTTGATGATGAATTTAGGGCTATGTTATTTCTGTGCTCATTGCCAGAAAGTTGGAATGGTTTAGTTATGGCCATTAGTAACTATGTTTCTCAATCTAGTACTTTAAATTTTGATGGTGTTGTCGGTGCAATCCTTAGCGAGGAAATGCGATGGAAAAGCTCCGGTGAGACATCAAGTAATGCTTTGACTGTAGAGACTAGGGGAAGAAAAATGGAAAGAGGAAAGAGCTCAGGATATCGCAGTAAGTCAAGAAAAGAAAAATCCACTTCCAGATCAGGGATAGTGTGCTATAAATGCGGGAAGAAAGGACACCTAAAGAAAGACTACAAGTCTCGGAAGGGAAAAGAAGGAGATGCGCAACAAGAAAACAATCATGAAGCCAATGTAATAGGTTATGTGTTTCAAGATGCTTTGATTCTTTCATTAGAAAATATTATTGATCCCTAGGTGGTAGATTCAGGGGCCTCATTCCATGCCACACCTAATAGGAAACATTTTCATGATTATTTTCAAGGAGATTTTGGACAGGTTCGATTGAGTGATGATAAACCCTATAAAATTGTTGGAATGGGTATAGTTTTCATAAAACAAAAAAATCGAAATCAGTGGTTATTGAAGGAGGTAAGGCATGTTCCAGATCTGAAGAAAAATTTGATTTTAATAGGGCAGTTGGGAGGTAAAGGTTGTGTAACTACTTTCACAGATAAAACCTGGAAGGTCACTAAAGGATCCCTGGTAATAGCGAAAGGAGGAAAGGTTGGTACATTGTATTTATACAATGGTATTTCTAATTCTGTTAATTCTTTAACCTCTACAGGAGAAGATACGACATTGTGTCATCATAGGCTTGGGCACATGAGTGAGAAGGGGATGCAGATTCTTCACTCAAGAAATTTGTTGCCAGGTTTGAAGCATGTTGATTTAAAATTCTATGAGAATTGTGTTTATGGAAAAGAAAAGAAAGTCAGATTGCTTAGAGTTGGGAAAGAAAAGAAGAGTGAAAAATTAGAGCTTGTGCATACAGATGTATGGGGACCTGCTCAGGTATCATCTCTTGGTGGCTCTCGTTATTATGTTACTTTTATTGATGATGCAACCAGAAAAAACTGGATTTATTGTATTTGAAATAAATATGATGTATTTGATACTTTCAAGAAATGGAAAGCTTTGGTTGAAAATGAGTCAGGAAAAAGGTTGAAGTGTCTCAGATCAGATAATGGAGGTGAATATTGCAGTAAAGAGTTTGATAGATATTGTTCAGAGAATGGAATTCATAGAGAGAAGACAGTTCCAGGAACACCACAAGAAAATGGCGTGTCAGAAAGGATGAACAGGAAAATCATGGAGCGTGCAAGGTGCATGAGATTGCATGCAAAATTGTCTTTACAATTTTGGGCAGATGTTGTAGATACTATTGTTTATCTAATAAACAGAGGGCCTTCAAGTTCCTTGGATGGTGGTATTCTAAAGGAGGCATGGACAGGTAAAAAGGTAAAGTACTCCTTTTTAATGACTTTTGGTTGTGAAGCCTTTGTCCACATTAACAAAGAAAATAGAACAAAGCTTGAGGAAAAATTAAAGAAATGTACCTTTATTGGATATGGTGTTAATGATTTTGGTTATCGCTTATATGATTATGAACATCACAAAATCATTAGGAGCAGAGATGTAATATTCAATGAAAAGGTCTTTTATAAGAATCAATTGCAGGAAAAGAAACAAGAAAAAGAAAATAGAGAATACAGAGTTCTTGACGATATCACAAGAAAAGTGATGGTGCCTGAAAATCATAATGATCAATAGCCAGAACAACAACCACAATAGAAACAAGCACTTCAAACACGTGAAAGTGGTGTTAGAAGATCTACCAGGATAACTAGACCCCTGAATGATACTCTCCTTCATTATATTATGTATTGTTGACTAATTCTAGTGAACCGGAATGTTATGAACAAGAAGTGTAGGTAGAAACCAGGAAGAAGTGGGAGCAAGCGATGAAAGAAGAGATGGACTCCTTAGCACATAACCAGACTTGGGACTTAGTCAGGTTGCCTGTAGGTAAAACAGCATTGCAGAATAAATGGGTTTACAAGTTGAAGGAAGAAGATGGAGGTAGAAAAAGGTACAAAGCTAGACTTGTGGTGAAGGGGTTTGCACAGAAGAAAGGTATTGATTTTGATGAAATATTTTCTCCTGTTGTTAAAATGACTTCAATTAGAACTATTTTAAGTCTAGTAGCAATTGAAGATTTGCATCTTGAGCAGTTAGATGTAAAGACAACCTTTCTCCATGGGGATTTGGAGGAAGAGGTATATATGTAGCAACCACAAGGATATGAGATAAAAGGGAAGGGGAAACTAGTGTCCAGGTTGAAGAAGAGATTGTATGGCTTAAAACAGGCTCCAAGCTAGTGGTATCTAAAATTTGACAGGTTTATATCTGAACAAGGTTATACTAGGTGTCACTCTGATCATTGTGTTTATCTCAAAAGGCAAAATGATGGCAGCTATATTATATTGTTATTATATGTAGATGACATGCTTGTTGTAGGTTCTAACATGCAGGAAATAAATGTGCTCAAAAGGAAATTGGAAAACTCATTTGCAATGAAGGATTTGCGTGCTACAAAACAAATCCTTGGTATGAGAATAACTAGAGATAGGAAGAATCGCAAATTAACATTGTCTCAAAGTGAGTACATAGAAAAGGTGTTGAAAAGGTTTAATATGCAGAATGCAAAACCAGTTAGTATACCTTTGGCTAGCCATTTCAAATTAACTAAGGAGGCGTGTCCCAAGACTCGGGAATAAATGGCTCATACATCTAAATTTCCATATGCATCAGTAATTGGAAGCTTAATGTATGAAATGGTCTGCACAAGGCCTGATATTGCACATGAAGTGGGAGTTGTAAGCAGGTACATGAACAATCTAAGAAAAGAACATTGGATGGCGGTGAAGTGGATTCTCAGGTATTTGAGAGGTACCACAAATCAAGCATTATGCTTTGGTGGTTCAAACATTTCTCTATAGGGATATGTTGATGCAGAGATGGTGGGTGATAGAGATAACAAGAGCAGCACAACAGGGTATGTGTTTACTATAGGTGGAACAACTGTTAGTTGGGTCTCAAAATTTCAAAGTGTTGTTGTACTCTCAACAACAGAAGCAGAGTATGTTGCTACTACAGAGGCTAGTAAAGAAATGATTTGGTTACAAAGGTTTCTAGATGAATTGGGTAAGAAACAGGAGTTGGGTAGTTTATATAGTGACAGCCAGAGTGCCATACATCTTGCAAAGAACTTTGCATTTAATTCCAAGACTAAGCATATACAACTCAAGTACCATTTCATACGGTCAACATTGGAAGATGGACAGTTGAAACTGGAAAAGATTCACACTAGCCAGAATCCTACAAGTATGCTAACAAAAGTTGTAACCAGGGTGAAACTGAGAATCTGCTCAGTTTCAATTGGTCTTCAAGTATGATGAAGAAGATGAGAAAAAACCAGGTCCAAAGTGGAGTCATTTTCTAGCAAATAAAGCAGCGGTGGAGTTGCTATAATCAGTCTCCAAGTGGGAGATTATTGGGTGTGGAGCCTGATTATCTTCTGTATTCAAAGGTCTCAGCCAGATGTATGCCCCAGGAAGACTGTACACCCTCCACACGGGGGGGTGTGGGGGGGACTTGTCCCCCCTGTGGGGATTTGTGGGGGCTGATCCCCCCTGGCTGGGGGGTCCAGGTGCCAGTGGTCCCCTGGCGAGGGTTCGTGGGTAGTGCCCCCGAAGCTAAAAATAGATGTAAAATTGCCTTGTAAAAGTCTAGTAATTTCTAGTCAATCTGGGTCGTTCATTAGGCAGACTATCTGACGGTAGAAGTTATGTTTAATTTAGTGTTTTTTGCCCTAGAAGGCAACCCCTCACTATATATGAGGGAATTGTATTGTGTCTATGTAGATCTATATTTAAAGTGAGGAAGAGAGAGGAGATTGAGAGTGAAGAGGGTGTTACAGCGAATCTGCTATAGGTTGTATCTCTTTAGTTTGCTGGATAATATAAAAAGACGATTGGCTATTTCTCCATGAACATAGCCCAAACTGGGTGAACCACGTATATCTGTCTCTCTTGTTTTATACGTTTTCTGTGTTTATATTTCTGCAATATTTTATGTGTTCCATTTCTCCGTAATATATAATTTTCTAACACTCGGGTTTCATGACATTCAATTCATTGCATGAAGTCAATGAAATAATGACACATCGCACGTTGCACATATAGTGCCGACAACTCTAAAGTATGTACGAACCCTTGGTTGATAATTTAAGTTGGTAGCCTTGATATTTGTAGCATTCTTGTAGCAATATTTTCACTCATCCCTTTCTGGTGTCATTGCTGGGGAGGTGTCAAAGTTTGCATTTTTCTTCCCTAGTTGATCCATTTCTCGAAAAACAAAAAAAATTGCATGAGGAAAATTTCATTTCAGAAAATTTCATTGCATTAGAATTCTTATTCAACTTTTTTATAAAATCATAAAAATTTCTTCTCCAACACAAAACCTTCCCATTTGATCATGTGATGCAATAAAAATCACATCACCATCAACTTTTGCAACTAGAAGAAGAATAGGTGGCAAATAAGGTAGAACAAATGGATGGAGATGATGACAATGAGGAAGATCCTCTTGGATTTCACATTCAAGATACTGATATCAATGTCCATATGAAGAGAATCCCTCAATATTTCCTTCCCAAATTCCATGGTATAAGGTAAGAGGATCCGTAAACCTTCTCTTTGAATTTGAAATACTTTGTGGATCTTATGGTTACTTATTAGACACTCAAAAATTGAGATTGATTTCAACAACATTGAAGGATAGAACTCTTAAATGTTTCATGAGTATAGGGAATAATTCAATAATATCATGGAATCATATGCAAAATATTTTTTTAGAAAAATATAAATATCATGATCTTAAAGAAGAAATATTTAGAATGAATCAAATAAAAGATTAGAGCCTTGAGGAACTAATGGATAGATTTATGTAAAATGTTAAGAGGGAAAAATTACAGCATTTAGGATCTAACACACTAAAAACCATCTTACTTAGAACAATTGTGGATGAGTGGATTGATATCCTTGATCTCATGAGTAGAGGTGATGTATAGCAATTATCATTTGAAAAAAATTGTGAAACATGCAAGCGCATCTCAAGAGGAAGGGAAAGGGTAAGTAAATCAACATCAAGATCGGTAAGTCAAGATGGACTTGGAAATTTACTTGATAACTTTAAAAAAAAATCTTGGCAATCTAAGTGAACAAGTATAAATGTTAAGAATGCAAAATGAACAAAAAGAGGATGTTGATATTTTTGTTATCCATGCAAAATCACATGTTACTAACTATTTCCCATCATTACCGAGGTTGAAGGAATTTTACCAAGAGGACAATGTCCTAGTCAACTTGATATGATGCAAGAACCTAATTCTCAATTTCAAGGTTATGTGCATCCATCTCAAATTAATTGGAACATACTCTTTCATTGGAAACCTTGGCCATCTCAACCCCAACAACCAATCTTGGCAACAAGGTTGGAAATGAACTTATGGGAGAAATCCATAATATCCTCATTATTTTCCTCAATATCCTCCATACCCAACTCCTCGTTGTACCTACCATCCACCTCCACCACAACCATAATCTCAACCACATCCATCTCAAATATCCACTCCCACTCAACTACCTATACCACCATTTCCAAATCCACACAAGGAAGTAGCTCAACCCACTGACGATGCTGAGGTATGTACTTCCAAACAACTTCTCTTGATATAAATTATATTCATCTTATTTCAATAAGGGTATTCCAAAAAATGGATTTTCCTGATGTCATTGAAGAACAACATATATAAGACGAAGATCCAAAAGAATCGTGTATCACATTTTACAAAGAGCAGCCATTGGAGCCTGATATTGAAGAGTTTCTTATATTCTTATCATAAGATCCTTTATGTGTTCAAGGGAATAATCAACACACAGTAGAGTATTTGAATGGAATAGAAAAATAAGACATGAAGGATGATCCAGATAAGAAATCGAACCAAGGGAATCAAAGCTATATTGAAGTTTGGTTTCATAAAATCAACAAGATGGAGCATCACTCTCTTCTTCAACAATGTTTGATATCATGAAAATCAAAGCATTTGGTCTCTGATATTCAGGTACATTTCAAAGCATATATTTTGATCTTACACATGAGTTTATTTTTCATCCTGTTATGCACATGCCTCCATTAGAATTATTCCTACACTTGAAAGAGATTTTTTTTTTCAAGTAGAGTAGGATAGAAAAAAATGCAGAAAGAGAAAAACATAAGAGGAAAAGAATAAGGTCTTAGGTAAAAACCTCTTTTGAGGCGCCTAAGATTGGCTCATTGATTAAAAACCTCCATGAGGCATTCAATGGGTTGGAAAAAAGAGAAAAAAATAGAAAAAGAAAAGATCCTAGGTGAAAACCTCCTTTGAGGTGCCTAAGCAAACCTTACAGTTGAAAACATCATTAAGGGAGCTAGTAGGATTAATAAAAAATGAAAAATGAAAATTTTATTTTCTCCATATATATATATATATATATATATATATATATATATATATATATTGTGTGTGTGTGTGTGTGTGTGCGTGTGTGTGTGTGTGATTAATGTAGGTGCTCTCCAACCTTTGCAAGCAACAAGAACAAGTTAGCACCAAAAAGAAAAATGTTGATCAAAAACCTAGTCAAAGGAAGCCAAACATGGGCTTTATCCTCTTTTGATTAGATGCTCCAATAGGAATAAGGCCATGTCAATCCATCACCCTCATCTATTTCCATCATCCACCCATCGTTTCCAAGCCTTTCCCATTCATTTCCATCGTTTTCCTAAAATGCTACAGGAAGGTTATGTTTTGCTACAGGAGGCCAAAATACACAGGGCAGATAATTATTTTTACCATATCTCAAAAAATATGTATATTTGTGTCTATCTATTTCATCAGGAGATGCATATGGATGATGGTAACACACTCAATAAATTTTAACAAATTCGAGTGCACACTTTTTGAGAATTTGGTCACCATCATCTACCACCATTTTTATTTTTTCTCAATATTTATGCATCCATTGGCAAAGATGTTTTATGGGGAGATGCATACAAATTATTAAAACATAATCCAAAAATTTTAGGTCAATCCAATCAACTGTTTGAGAGATATTGATAAACCAGTTCTGCTACAGGAGTGTTCCAAAATTGCTACAAGAGCGTCGAGATTTGCTGTAGGAGTAAGATCTGCTTAGGAAAATGAGTTAAAAATCATGTTTTCCTTGGGAAATGTAAAAATATGTTCATTAAACCTCCTTCACCTCTCATCCACTCCATTTAACCGACTTCTTCTCAAGATTCCACCCTTTTTTATGAAAAAAAACAAAGAAAAGAGACTTTGCTTTCGCCCCTTCTTCACAGCTTTCACCACCAGCAGAGCTTTTTTTTTGTCCCTAGTGTTATCAAGAAATCTAGTTTCTATGCAGAGCTACTAGTCCCACTAAGGTTTGTAGCTACCTTAGAAACAAACAAACTAAAACTACTTTCGTTTTCCTTTATGAGAAGTAGATGAGCGGGGAATAAAGGAGACCAACCTCTGTCTTGCGCTTGGTTCCTTGCTTGATTCCTCTCCCTTCTGATAGATCTCTGCCACTCGCTTCCTCATCTACCCAGCTTCAAAGAGAACCTATGGAATCAAAGTAGCATAACACTATCCAAGAACAGAGATCTACTATCATAAAAAATATAGGACCAGATATATATTGACCACACAAATGCATATATCATCAATCATGCAAGAAGTGGAGGAAAACTTGAATATATTTATTAATAATCAAGAATAGCAAAGAGGATTACAACCAATTGTTCTGACCCAGAATCATCCTCTCAGCAAGAAAGCCTTCTTCACCTCATGAAAAGCTTAGATCACCCAACACTATGATGTTGCACCAAGAAACCAGCAACACTTCCTTACAAGATACAAAATTCCAGCCTCTGGATCTCCGGGATGAGGGATCCATATATAGATGTTTGAAAGGGGGGTGAGTCAGCTTCTGAGATTTGATTAGTGTCCTCTCTCTGATAGTTCTTGATTCCACTTGGAGATTGATGATCTCTTACTCATCATTGGGCGAATGCAGAGAGGCAAGTGTCACAGGAGAAGTTTCTGGAAGATTCCATGATCCTCCACCTTGCAGATTGACCCTGCCATTTGTCCACTCTCACCCATCACACACACCATAGAATTGGCTTTTTCAGTATGCATCGCACCTCCGGTGTATTTAGGTGCGATGCAGTGCACT